>JAHBCN010006004.1:20000-51484 GCA_019359885.1 Listronotus oregonensis | reverse complement strand
AATTATTATTATTAGTGGATAAGTTAGATCGCTAAAGCTGTTCAAACTTGTATTCTAATTAAGTCTTTCATAAAGGTTTTTAAATGCATTCACTGTCTCCGCACAAACACAACTATTGGAATATATTGTCTGTTTTTTCCTCTACTATATACACAGAGCGTAATAATACTTCAATAAATAAATATCCCTTTTTTAACTTGATTCTAAACCAAATTAGCAAATAAAGTTGCAGTGTGTAAAGTATCGACTCCGTTGTTGTTTAGTGTCCATCAGTTTGGAAAAAATTAAAATTACATATAAAAAGAGCACATTTTGTTTAGTAAATTTCAAAAAGAAGATATCCGAAAAAACAGCATGTTTGCAAAGCAAAATGGAATAAAAATTAAAAAAAAAACACTATGTTCTTAGGTTAAGTAAAAGGCCAGATTCTAGGACATTGTTGGATTTAAAAAAAGGATTTAAATTTAGCTTTAAAGAAGTATATGTATTAAATAATAGTAAACAAATAATTAAAAAATAATACATTTTTAAATAAGATTATTATTTAGAAATGGGGCCCACTATATTTTTGGCTCTAAAAAATCCAAAAATGAAGATATCAGATTTTTTTATTTTGTTCGACGGTGCATTTATTACAAAGAAAATTTACAAATTAACTAAGAAAACCTAACCAGAACTAGGTAATAGTTTGGAAGTTGTTGTTTGTTAGTTCTGGTGAGTTTTTTCTATATAAACACTTCATTTCTGTTAATAGAAAAAAAAAACAACCGTCAATAATAACAAATTATTAAGAAAAAAAACGGCCAAATTGCCTATTCAGTAGGGAAATGTCAAAAGAAGTACTTGATATTATCTCTTTCTAATGTATAAATATCTCACCGATTTTCATATTAAGTTGGTCATAACTTTAGTATGTTTTAAATGGATAATAAAGAAATTTTATTTTGTGTTAATGTGAGTGAAAAATCAGTTTTTTCAGACTCTATGTGTTTTCTTATGGTGTAGCAAATAAGTGAAAGAAAAAACTATTTTAATATATTGCTATTTAAAAAACTGTGATGCCTGTGATCCTTGATAAAAAGATACCATCAACAATGAGTAGTTTTGAGGGTAAGAAATTAATTTTTAATATATTCTTCTTAAAGTCATATCTAACATATCGTCGGCCTCAGAAGAAAATAGCTTAAGTCCACTTTTTTCCAAAAGTCAGATTTCACTGCCATCTCATTCAAATAAATAAATAAATAAATAAATAAATAGATTTAGTTATTTATTTATTTACAAATCAGTACACTACAGAATAAGATATTCTAAATGGTATAAAAACAATACAACAAAATTAAATTCAAATTAAATTAAATTAGATTAAACTAAATTAAGGCAAATAAGAAGAGAGTAAACTAGCTAAACCATATAAGGAAGACAGGTCTACATAATACCACTTAACAATCTTTTTAACGAAATCAAATTAACAGAAAAGATGTCACAATCAAGGAAAAACCGATTGTAATTATTAACCAAACGGTCAACAAAAGCATTATAGCCATAGTGAGTTCTGTGATAACGTTCGTAAAATAACTGTGCTTGCCTTGTGCATCTTAATAAAATTTTGAACAAAATTTTTACAAGATCATATTTCCATATTAACATTAATGAAAAAGAGGTAATACCATTATTTGATGTTCCACACCTCTTTAAAGGCATCCGAAATAACCTATTAACAAAAAATTTACATTTTGTCCTAGAAGGCCAAAATAAAATTGCAAAGTGGGTTCATATAGAAAAGTTTTACCAACTGGATTCATCAGAACCATCTTTGCGATTATGTAGTAAACTAACAGACCACCACATTGTACCTGGAAAAATTAATAAAATGAAGGTGAAATTATGCACCCAAGTTTTCAGTCATACAGTTGGGGCACTAATGAAAAGGCTTTCCCTTTGGAGTAAGTATATTTACTCGTAAATTGAAACTTTAACTGACATATGATTGATTTGTAACATTGCAATATCTACTAAGAAACATAAATTAGGTTATTTTTTTTTCTTTTTTTAGATACTCAAGACAACTTTAATTTGGGTCCTGAAGTTGCTGATACTGCAGATTTAATTTTATTTTTAGATGAGCTTTTTGACAGTTTAAATGTTACACGAAAATCCAAAGCAGAAGCTAAACCATTAAAATGTTGTATTACAGAAAAGTCGAGCCATCTAGACTTTTGGGTAAAATCTTTGAAGGTAATAGACAGTATGAAGTTCTACTGTTTAAAAAATAATAAATTTGTTTCTAACCCCACAATAAAAAATCTTAAATTTACTGTATCTGGTTTTATATATCTAAGAAACATGCTTCTTAAGAAGCAAAATTTTAAATATATTTTAACTGGAGCAGTAAATCAGGATCCCTTGGAGAATTTTTTCAACTACATACGTAGTCATGTTGTTAGAAATACCAATCCCAGTTGTTTTCAGTTTCAATCTTCTTTTAAATCTTTATTGGCCAGTAACTTTATGGCAGCACACTCGCCCAGTTCAAATTGTGAAAAAGATTCGTGCCAAGAAGCGCTGGATAATCTGAGACAGTTTTTGACTGGGGAGATTATTGCTGGCATAGAGCCTCTGGAAAATAATGATAGTGCCATAATTACAATGCCCAAAGACCTAAATGTTAATAAACAGACCAGAATTGGCAAAAGCACCATGGTCTATATGAGCGGATTTTTTGCAAAGTACATTTAAAAAAAAACAGATTGTGTTGTTTGCAAAAATAATTTATTAAAAAGGGATGGTTCATATATAGACGACGACATTATAACAGCAAGGCAGTACCCTAGGGCACAGTTGATGAAACCTGGCAATTATTTAATTTTTTTGGTATCAAATTCTCTTCTTTCTTTGTTTTATTTAATTCCCAGAGTTTGTTCCCAAAAACAAGTTTCTCTAATTTTATATGAACATCTTAAACAATTATTAAATTTTAAAATTTTAAATTGTTCACAACATAATTTGGGTAATAAAGTTTGCCAGGCTATCATCAAATGTGCCTTATTTTGGTGGTGTCGAAGTGTTAACAACAGAGCGAAGGGGACTGATACAAAATTTGGAAAATTTTTAGCTAAACATTCACGACATACAAATATCGATCCCATAAAGCTGCAGGCTTATAAAAAATATGAGTCCAGAAAGAAAAATAAGGCTAAAAACCGGCAAAATTAATTTAAAATAATATTACTAATTTTTTTGGTTTTTGGCTTTATTGTTGTATTAATAGAAATAATATCATGCATTTCGTTTTACTTTTAAAAAAATCGATGTAATACTTTCTAGGTGCAAAAAACCAAAAATAAATAATAATAAAAATATTAAGTATAATAAGGTGGCGTGAAAAGTAATACTGAAACCCTAAAGTTTTAACTTTTAATACAAATTAGTTGAAGGTCAAAAGTATCTTTAGACAAAATGATAGGCAGTACGACTCGTAAAACAATTAAGGCAGAAAGTATGATTAGTTATGCTGAAAGCGCTATTCATTTTTAAACATCTTTAAAAATTTAATAGAATATTTTTAAAAAAATTATTTGGCATACTTTATTCTGGATGAGATTGTTCAATGCTCTTACCAAAACTAATCATTTATGTATATTGTATAAAATTTTCGAACATTTAAAATTAATTTGTAATATTTTGTATACTTTAAGTACTGTATAAATATAAAATAAATCATTATTATTGTTAATCTTGAAAAATAAACTATTATAATATGATGTTTGTATTTTTTTATTTCGTATTAAAATATGATGCATAATCGACGAACTTTTATACTTACATAGAATGTGTTATGCACTGCATACTTGCTTAATATATGTATGAACTTAATAAATCTTTTATAGTTTGGCCACGTTTGGTTAAATGTATTTGAAAGAGGACTTTACTACTCCCTTGTAGTTTTAGATTTTTAATAGTCAGTTTCAGTAGGTAAAAAATTATTGAACAAAATTTATAGATGTAGACATTCCAAGCTGGATCTATAGTAGTTTTATGTCATTACATTTTAATATCAATATTAAACGTTATTTGTGTCTTCGTCATTATATTTTTTTAGATGATATTTAAATGTTTGAATTTTATATAAAATCAAAGGCGACGTTCTTAACGTACTTTTTTTTCTAACTATTGCCATCTTTTAAGCTTCCTCATTGTTTCTTTATTTCTAGTCTCTACATTAGATCCCGCCTATTACAGGAGTACCTTTGTTGTTTCCATGACGAAAGGTTTAAAGAATTAGATGACAAACTAAAATACGTTTTTCTAGAAACAGATGATCGCAAATATTATTTATCATGTTAGTAAAATACATTTTTTTCTTATAAAAGGTCATTTGTTTAAAAATCATTTTTATGTTCTTATTGTAATTTAATGTTTTAAACTTTTGTAGTTTTTACAAATCTACAGCTTTTAAAAAGGGATCTTAATACAGGAAGCTAATAAAAAATAAACACTTTACACAAAAAGGTGGCAATATTTAAAGAAAATAATTATATTTAGAATGATTTCTAAGATATATAAAATTTAAACTTATAAATATCCAAATATAGGTCAGATATTGAAAAAATGGTGAACGTGAGTAAAATACCTAAATGTAGGTTTCTGGAATATATTGTGCTAAATCGATTACAGATTGCAGAACTAAGCAAACTCTTTTATTGTAAATTTCTTTATTTAAAATCGAAATATCGATTGGTTCTTAGTTTGGATCTCGGGCACCGCAGATATATGTCGCATTAGTGTTACAAATTTTATTAGGGACTTTGCGTTCTAAACTTTTGTTTCATTTTTTGTTTCATTTTTCTATGGGTGGCTTTTCAACTTGGTGTTGCAACGAAGCTAGCGGTCGAATCCGTTCTAATTACACCCATCATAGGGGATTTATTGAACATAATCGACATAATTTATCTTTCCTTAAGTAGTTTTATCTATCTGAGTAACTATTTTTGAGTTTTGGAGTTTTGGTGAAACAGGAAAGAAAAATCCGGTCATCCGGGATATAGCACTAGCACACGTTGTGGACATCTAAGCGACCCCACCTCCAACAAGGGTAAGAAATTCAAGCCATTTTTAAATAGAAATAAGCCTTTAAATAAGTTACATTAAATCTAAACGTTTTTTTTTCTGTTTATTCTGAGAAAAATACATTCGAGGGGAGGGTTATCCGGTGTTGTAGTAAATTTTAGTTTTATCTTTAATCTAGGCTAATATGAATTGTTTCGGATAGGCTAGAATAAACCTCAATTAAAAGGCAAATTTAATATATTCCTTTTTTATGATTATTTTTATTATTATTGGGTTTTACCGGTTAGTTTTTTTTTTATTTCGAAAATACCTTTTTGCCAGCGGTAAGGCTAAGTAATTTTTTTTCTAAATTTAAATCCCAATGTATTTATAAGTTCCCTATTTATTGCTATACGTTGTATTCATCAAATTGATTTTTATGGTGACTGTGTTTATCACGTTAATCATAATACCAAGCCTTGCAATATTTAAAGGATTTATTTAATACATAATCCATTGTTAATTGCACTATTATAATTATGGGTCAGATGTGCTTATGTAAGAATAAGCATTTCTTCCATTCACAAGCACCTTAAATGTGTAAATGAGTATTTTACTGACCAGTTTTATTACTGGGTGTTTTTGGCTTAAAACGCAGCACCTTGTCATTTATTTTCATAGTATTAAATGCAACAAATCGGAAAAAAATGGTTTTTACAGTGATAGACCATTTTATTATATTTTTTTGGGCCTATTAGTACTAATTAATTAGTGCAATTAACCGATGGGTTGGTTGATTAAGTTTTTGGTTTTTAAGAAGTGTTATTTAATGTATTGGGTACATTTTATTTTAAATTTTACTGCTTTTTATTTTAAGGTCAGTTTTGCTAATGCTGTTAATTTTTAATTAATTAATAATTCTTCCTTGTTTTAAATGTAAAATGTATCAGCAACCAACACTGATATTTCAGAACATACTTTTATTTAAATTGGATAACTTATTCCAATATTTTTCCACAGGTTTCTGGGGTATTTTGAATGGCACTTACATTTCGTAATTAGAACAATGGAACACATTAGGGTTGGTGGATTTTTTTTGGGATAGTAATTAATTTCAGTCCTTGTTTATAATTTTGATTAATTAATTATTTAAGCGCTAAATGGGTTAGTAGTTTTCTATATATATTTTGTTAATTGATTACTGATTTAATTGCTTACATTTTGATTTGCTATATTTAAATGACAGTTGTTGTCAGTTGTAGAATTTATCCTTTTGAACAAAAGTCAGACTGGGTCTTAACAAATGTATAATTTGGTTGTGTGCTTAATTATTTTAGATTTTATTTTGACAAATATTTTGGGGAAAAACTAGCCCAGTACCGTTATAGCTTCATTAAATTTTGGTAATATATATGTTAAGGGAATTTAGTTAGATTAAATTTAAATTTTGAAACTGGGGAAAATTTTCTCGAATTTTCTTTCGTACTCGAACCAGTTATTTTCTTTAATGAATTGCAAATACCTACCTTTATTTAAACACTCTTATAAGAAACCTATGTATTTATCCTGATTGTAATAAATTTTATTTTGGAGTCATTAAGTTAGCCATGTTTACTTGGTTAGGTTTCTATAGTAACATTCGGAGCTTAACTGATTAACTTATTTTATTTTTAATTTTTTTTCTGTGCACTGAAATTGGAGGGTTAAGTCTTAATTTTTTTTTATCTCGGTTAAAAAGGAAAAAAAAAGAAATTATCTTGTGATTGATTCTATTCAATTCTATTTTTTTTTGTGTACAACTGTAAAGTAAAGCCCTGGGTCTTTTTTTTGTTTTTATTTATTTATTTTTTTTATATCAATTAATTTTGATGGGCATTTGCCTTTTGCAATGTAAAATAAATTTCATTGTGAGAAACTGGCAAGCACGGGACTTAGTAGATTTCCCTAGATTTATAATTAATTAAGTTTGATTTCAAGTAGCTTGTGCCCATTTACAGTGAATTATAGTAAAACAAGGGAAATTTTGGAGTTGTTAAATTTATTTTTCTTTAAGTGTCAGGTTTTAAATCTACTCTCAAATTGATTTGTTCTTTTTTATTATGAATTTTTCTTCGTAAGGGGGAACTTTAATAATTACCGTAATTTTAATGGTTTGTATTTGCGAGTTTGATCAATTTTCTTAGACGAATTATTTTTCGCCTATAGGATCTTCCTACGGGGAGTCAAGTGGAGTTAAGCTCTCCGACTGGGAGTAAGTTCTCCGACTGAGAGTATGTTCTCCGGCTGGTCTTCCGACTAGTCTTTCAACGTGGAATCGAGCCTTCCGTGTGGGATACAAGAACCCCGTCCTCCGCGTGGAGCACCAGTGTACCAGGCCTTGGAGCCAACCAGATAAGGCGATATTTTATTTATTTTTTTTCCCTCATTTCCCCTTTGTCATTTATATTTTCTTGTAATTTAACTTTCTTTATCTTTAAACTTTAATTTTACTATGTTGCGCCGTACTGATATGCGACTCACGAGTACTCGTTGGTGAATCAGGTGCGCCAAGGTCATATAATATATATATATATATATATATATATATATATATATATATATATATATATATATAATATATATATATATATATATATATATATATATATATATATATATATATATATATATATATATATATATATATATATATATATATATATATATATATATATATATATATATATATATATATATATATATATATATATATATATATATATATATATATATATATATATATATATATATATATTGTAACTTTTCATTAGAAATCATAGCTTTTAGTATACCTTCTATTGCTTCAGTATTTTGCAAATTTGTCATACTTTAAGATTACCTGAGTATAAACCGAGATCATTTTCTGCTGTTCTTTTGTTTATTTCACTTGATTGATAATATATTGTACTGTGTTTTGAAATATGTATGTTATTTGTACCTCCCTAACTTCTTGCCTACGCATATAGTGTTGGTGGTGGTCGAAGGAGAGTTCCCAAAGCCATCGTGGGAAACTTCTACCTAGTTTGGCCCAAAAGGTAGTGGCGCCCATAAAACCCCCCTACTCTCCGGCATTAGGGGCTGTCCAGGCAAACCTAATTTGCCTGCATCGCGCGCTGCTCTCGTTCGACTCCACACCCGTTTTTAGATTAGTTTTCATAAGGTGAGAAAAAAAAATATAGTAATTAAAATTTTTTATTGTTTCCCAGTGGCTTACAGAGTCGACTGGTATTGGGTATTTCAAATACTCAACCCTCTTCGCAATTAGAAGAGCGTGGCAATTGGAACTTCTTTCGTCAATAATCGATTGGTGCCTTGCGACTTATTTTCTTAAGGTGCCTTTTAGATAATAGGTCATATAAACATTATTAATTTTGAGGTGAAGAAAGGACTAAATTTAGTCACAATTGTGGCTTTTCTTATATAAAAAAAAGTTAAATAGTCGGGGGTAATACCATAAGAGCTCAGATTTATCCGGATATTTTTATGCTTGTTTTAGAATACTTACTTTCTGAAAATTCAACAGGAGCTGCTTCGACAAAATCACGAGAGTGAAGCTCGAGTGATTTTGTCAAACAGATCGAGTTAAATTGCCTGAAAGTAAGTATGAAAAACCAAGCAAAAAAATATCAGGCTCAAAATCTGATCTCGAATGGTATTTGGTAAGACAATTCCATAAATAAAGGATTTAAATCAACCGAACTGAAAATTTTGTTTAAGAATACAACAGAAAAACAAAACACTAAATATTAATAACAAAATTATTTTTAAAATAAACAATTGTTGAAAATACAATTACTGTAAATAATTGGCCTTTTTGCGGTTGACTCCATTACTGATGCAGTTTCAACTTCTCGTAAAGATGTTTGTAATGCTGAATTTAAATGAGTGGTTGATGTTGAAAGCATGGTTGATTCAATATTCAAAAATCTACCTCGAAGGTTTGTTACAAGATTTTGATGATGATAACTGTTGAGTTGTAAATAAGATTTTATGGAACTTGGCATTCCTCCCTAGTTATCTTAATTACCTCTTGTTCACTAACACTCGCTTTAGCTAAATTTGACACTGTGCTGCAGCAATGGGAATGATTAGTATTTTTTTTTGTTTTTGATGCCCAGACCAATTTTTTCAGCTGATATTTTTGTCCACTTAAGAATTTCGTTGATTTCTATAGGAACATTCTTGTACCAACCTTTTGGGGAATCATTTTTTCAAAATGGATTAGGTGTTAAAAAAATCTATCAGTTGAAATATGATTTGGTCTGAGAGATAAAATTTTATAAAATCACCTTACTGGACATATTATGTATATCAGGGTTTTCATTATTTTTTATTAGCCAATTGCTATCGCAACACTTTTTTGAGCGACCTTGGCATGTTTTAGAAAACACTGTGTTGTATTCAATGCGGCCAGTTAACTCCCCATTATTAAATTTTTCTTCTTTAAAATGATGTACCTAACAGTTTACTGCTTTACCTCCACGCCAAGAGAGTTCGTATGACACAATATGGAAAAAATTCTTCAAAAAGCCTATCGAAGAGTTTTTATCCCATACCAGTGTTAGCAACCCTGGAGAGTGCCAGTGCCGGAAAATAATAGTAAATTTGAAAAAATTATAGTGAACATTTTAACTACGATTCATTGACCAACTACTCAAGCCAAGGATTATTGTAAAGGCATGATAGCACATAGTAAAAAGAAGTATAATTATAGTATGTCTACTATAATTGGAGTACGGTTGCTAACACTGTCTCATACTGATGTCATATTATCTATTTCACTTTTGGTTAATGCAACGAAACTTTCCTTATGCATTGCCAAATCATTTTGCAACTTTTTTGTTTAGAATTGCGAGTTTTACGGGCTTTTTTAAAGGCAGACTCAGTGAAAGGATTAAAATAACTTAAAACTTTTCAAAATACAAATTTTGTAACATTTGTGCCGTTAAATTCCACATGGTCTTGACAACATACTACTATAATCTTCCCATTTTTCTATTTCATATTGTAACCCCAATCCATCAGTATGTTTGCTAAATCTTCAATCGGTTGCTTTCTGTCTGCATCAAAATTTCGCTCTTTGCAAAATATGCCAAATTGGTCACCTAATTGATGATTGAATTTTCTTTGTATTCTTATGAGTACAATTTTCTATTTCTCTTTCTATCTTTTCGTCGCAGGTATTTCCGAATCGGGACATGATAAAAACTACGTCTGACAACGTAACCTTTCAATCTGACGTACATGACGCCTTAACAAATAAGTTGCAATTGTTACCATGGTAACGTACCTAGTCGAAATTTATCCGATATTTTATCCAGTTACATTTCTGTTCCTTCCTTTTTAGACGATAGCAAACCACAAACTAAACAAATGCTTAAGAAATGCAATGGCGGCTCTTTAAAAGACATCTCAGATTGTAACACGTGATGAATCATAGATCAATGCGTATGAGCAGGAAACTAAACAGCAGTCGACTGTATGATGGTTTCAAGATGAACCAAAACCAACAAAAACTATTGGCGCTCGAAGCAATTCAAGTCAAATGGCCCCCTGTTTTTTCATAAGACTGATTACGTGGCAACAGTGCCTTTAGCGAAATGTAGAACGCTCAGTTCTGAATGGTAAACAACCACTTGTTTGCTTAAAGTATTCGGTGAAATATGGAAAACAACAAGCTGCGTTAGGTCATTCTTTATCAAGACAATACCAGCTGTAACAAATCTTACACGCTGTAACACGTCTAACAATCGACTATTTGAATAGTCGAAAAATCTAATTTACGAGTCATCCGGCGTTCATAACATATTGCTATTAAAACTTTGTTAATGACAATATTGTCAATAGGACTTTTGTAAAGAACCAAAAAACAAACGAAATCGTTTTCCTAAAACCTTATCGGTGCATTTTTCGTAAAGAAAACGCTGGTTTATGCAGACAACTTTAAATTTAATTTAACTTTTATTTAAATTTATTTTAATTTAAAGAATTTATAGACCATTTATAGAGAATACATTTACCTTAGGCAAGCGCAGAAACACGAAAATTTCGTTGGGTTGAAATTAATTATTAAACCAATTTTTATGTTTTGACAAGGTTTTGACTGTTTTTTGTGCTTGGTTTGTTATAATTTAATTAATAAAACAGTTAATAAAGATATCTGTATTGTCCGTTACGTAAATCGGGTTGAAGGTTAAAGTTGACAATTCGGCCTAGGCGAATTTTAAGTTTCGTTACACTGGTCGCGCATGCTTATTTTCATTATTATTTAATTTAACTTCAAGAAGATAAAAGTTGGCCAACTTCTTAAATAAAATTTAAAGTAAAAGTGTTTTTAAAGTGTGTATATAGCCCAGTTGGTGGAGGCCACAGAAACTAGTAATAAGCGAACTGGCTGATTTTTTTAAATTAGTTTAGAGTATATTGGTTAATATGAGAAAAAGTTCATGGGTCAATCGATTTCCCAGTCAAAAAAAATTTCGAAAAAATTTCTTTTTCTTCAAAATCTCATAATACTTTGGGATAGGAAAAATATAATGAAAAATAAAAAATACAATCTTGTAGGGAAAGTTTTTTCTACCAAAAAGGTATTTTGCACTTTTTTTTGTCAGAGTCATAGTTTGTCCGCAAAAAAATTATTTAATAACTTATGCATACTACACACAATACGCCTGATTAGCCGCGTGCGGAGCTATTTTTTAGAGTAGCGCGTATTACATTATAATCTGACACGTACTTACGAGATATTGAATTGGTATTTGAAATACACTATTTTGAAGTTGGAACTCTCAGCTTTCTAATGGTAGGATTTATTCTCCGTTTTTAATAAAATATCGTATAGAAAAAAGAATATTATTAGAATAAGTATTAGAATAGAAAAGTGGGCGTTTAGATAATAAGTTTTTTTAAACATCATTACAATTCGATAAAAAAAATTAATTCGGAAAATTGTTATTTAGGTGACCGACTCCACGAATAAAAATTTCCACTCATTAATTTTGTCTCGTTATAAATTTTTTTAGAATCTAAAGATTATAGCGATATAAATATGTTGGTCTGTGAAAAATTATAAAAATCCATTTATTCGCGTGAATTGTTTTTTTAAATGTAGGTAAAGTAGTAGACTTTAAGATTCTGTAAACATAAATTCATTCAGTACGGAAATTTTTTTAATTATAATAATTTTTTGTGTATAACAAGAAAATTACTAATTTTTTTCTCTTAGCATAGTTGAAGATAAATTTTAATACTGCTATACTAATCAGATGAATAATCAAAGAATGGAACGTACATAGTGGACAGGTAAGAAAAGGCCCAGGTAAGAAAATAGAAAAAAAATGTCATAAGTTCGATAGAAAAAAAATCAAAAAATGAAAAGTTAGCACAAGCTATATAAAGTTTTAAATTGCCAAGACAGTCTCATGAAACGATTTTTAAAAATGGCATATTATTTCTGCTTTCGTTATATGGAGCACCAAATAAAACAACTTTTATCCTGATACATGTTAAATTTTGCACAACTTACAACAGAGACAAGTTCTGACGAGTCTGATGCTGAAAACATTGATAATGATAACGACAATGTAGATGATTTGTAATTTTGTAACATGTAATTTCTACTGATTTTATTAAAAATAAAATAAATAGTGATTTTTAATTCATATTTATTATTGTATAACTTAAGAAAAATGAAAAACTAAAAAAAAATTAGTCTCATGATTTTTTTTGAAAATTTTTGAAAATTTTGAGAAAAATTTGAAAATTTCGGATTTTAAAATTTTTTATCTACAATTCTTTAGAGTAAAGTATTCCTTTATTTTTAATGTAATAGGCAATCAAGTGGAATGTTATGATTTTTAAATTTAAAGCGTGAATTTTATCGCTTGTTTGTTAGCGCAAGATGGCTTAATGGCTTATCGATTTTTTGCGGACAAACTATAACTTTAAGAAAAAAACGCAAAACATCTTTTTTATAGAAAAAAAACTTTCCATACAAGATGGTATTTTTTATTTTATTCTATCTTCATCGCAGACCGAAATATTTGATAATTTTGAAAAAAAATCGAAATTTTTTTGGACTTTAGGAAATCGTTTGACCTATGAACTTTTTTTAATATCAATCAGTATACTCTAAACTACTTATAAAAAAATCAGCCTGTTCGCTAATTACTTGTGCTCATAGTGTAAAATTTACTCCACCAACTGGGCTAATAAAGGCGGTTAAAGTAAAATTAAAGTTAAATTAAATTTAAAGTTGTCTGCATAAACCAGCCGTAACGTCGGAAATACAGATAAAATTGTGATTTAAAAAAAAATGTCCCAATTTGGGCCCTTCTAAAGTTGGAAAACTGATCTTCTGGGAAATAATTCTATAATTTTATTTTAAATATGATAATTTTATTTATTACTTTATTTTTTTATTTATTAATATATTTTTTTTAAACAACAGGCTAAAGGCAGGCAGTGTATGACTAGTAGTTTTTTTGATGCAGTGATATTCTGGACAACTCAGCGTACTGACTGTAATTGTTCTAGTCCGAATAGATCCTAATTAAAGACGACCTTCACTCTCCTGCCAGTTGAATGGAAACCATTTTTAATAAATATAATATGTTAATAAAATTACTGCGGATAGGTTGCCTAAAAATTATGGTCAAGACTATGTTTACATAAAAAAAATTAAGAAGTTTTTGATACTCCCTGTATAATGTCAACTCTAATTATTTTACTCTACATGAGAGTATCAAATATTCTAATAAATTTCTTTTTTACAATTTTATAAAATTGGAAATTTTTAAAATTTAAAATTAAAGGAATTATTTAAATTTTTATTTGTGAAATTGAAAAAAAAATACAGCCTTGATCCTATTTATTTAGTTAACCCATAGGCAATACTTTTATTTTTATATTATATTTGATAAAAAATAGTTTTCATCCGGTTGGCAGATTGGTGAAGGTCGCCTCTACTTCGGATCTGGTACTATCCGATTTGAATTTAGTATTTTGCTTTTGGAGCAGAGTAGTGGGAAATCAAAGCAAGCTAGGGAAAATGTACCGCGTCAGGCGTTTACATATATACCTTTTTCCTGGCTTGCTTTAACACCCTGCTGCTCCAAGAGCAAAATCGCGCATCTAGAGCAATTTGTAAAGCCGTTTTTCACACTTTTTGCCCATTTTGTATAAAAAATCTAAGATAAGTTGTAAAATGGAATTTGCAGTTCAGTAATCCGTTTACTAATTTCAAATTGGATAATTACAGTTAATAGGCTAAGTCGTCCAAAAGATTACTGCAAAATATTTAAACTGCGATTTAAAAAACCATTTGTCGGACAGCGTTCGCCTTCAGCCTGTTTAAACAACGTATACTGAACAATTATTTTCCGGAAAATCAGCTCTTCAACTTTAAAAGGATTCAAGTTATGACTTTATTAAAAAAAGGTCAACTTTAGCGGTAATTCCGACACTTAACCGCAAAAAATCAATAAGGTTTTATGAAAACCATTTTGTTTGTTTTTTGATATTTAACAAAAGTCCCATTGAGAGTAACCCGGTTAAATTACAATAGTACCGAAAACGAAAGTAGAAAAAGTGCAAAACCTTGCAATTTTTTCAAAATGCATAGGTTTGCATGAAAATTTGGGATGAAGCTTAACTTACCCTAAAATCTATATTATGCCGATGGGCGCTCTTTATTTTTTGGGGGTGAAAACTACCCTTTATTGCTAAAACCTATTAAACTATACATTAAAGCTTAAGTTGAGTGAAATTTGACTCAAGTAAGTTGAAAAAGTAGTATTTTTTTTTTCCTTTAAAACATTATTTGAAATATTTCAGCCCTTTAAAATTAACCCCCATTATAATTTTAAAATATATATTTTTACCCCAAAAAAATTAATATATTGTCACAGTGTTTTGCATAAAAATTTGGGATTAAGCTTAACTTACCCACCTCTTCAAAATCTCCATTATTCTGATGGTAGCTTTTTATTTTTTAGGGGTGAAAACTACACCTTATTGCAAAAACTTTTAAAACTTTCATATCAAAGCTTAAGTCGCATAAAATAAGGCTCATAAAAATTGAAAAATAAGTATTTAATTCCTTAAAACATTATTTAATATATTTCAACCTTTGAAAATGAACCCTAATTATGATTTATTAAAACATATTGTTTACCCTAGAAAAATTAGCATATTGTGACAGAGTTGTAATTTAAAAATTTGACATCTCAAAAGTATTACTAATTTAATTTTGTAATTTTTTAATTCTTCAAAATTTCCCCCTTACAATGCCAAAAACTGTACAAAACCGCAGATTTTTTAAAAAATGCATCGAATCGCTTTTAAAATGCTCCAAAAAATTTGTTTTTTAACTCCTTCAGTTTTTGTGATATAAAGTTCTTTAAAAAACCATTTTGTTGGTTTTTTTCAGGAGCTATAAGGTCCTACATATTAAAACTGTTTAAAACCCTTACTTTTTTAAAGGGGTAAGTTTAAAGGGCTGGAACAAGATAGTGCTCGTCTATATACACGCGTTTTAAACGTTTATATTTCACTTAATTCTTATGAAACAGTAAATGTTTAAAAAGCAAAATGTTGTTTGGTAAAAGAGCATCAATTTGATACTCCAGTAATTTTTACGTATCTCCCTTAGTTTTTAAGTTATTTTAAAGAAAAGGTAATTTTTTATAAAAATTCTGAAATTTGTCTTTCACTTGCAGCTCCATTTTTTAAATTAATAAATTTAAATCGGTTAAAATTTAATGATACATGGATAAAGAGAATTAAAAAGGAGCTACGACTCATTTTAATTAGGTGGTAGTTGGGAGGTTGTTTTCGAAGATTTTAGCACTCAAAAAATTTTGGTCTTACCTTATTTTAATCATAACTCACTCAAATTTTACGATATATACCTTTTTTTTTTTTTAAGAAACGTCTTTGCAAATGCTTCAAAAAAGTTATTATTTATTTTCCTCGAAAAATACGTAGACTTTGCGTTATTTGCCTTGGAAAGTCTGAAATTTTGTGTTTGATAAATATTAGCTAACCTTTAACAAACCACAACTTAGTTTGTGTTAGTCTTACAGCAATTACAAAAAAAAATATTCGTTTTTTTAAAAGCTTTAATTTTGTTTTTATAGTATTTTTTTTAAAATGCATACTTATCGAGTTATTTCCAAAAAACCGATTAAAAACGTTGATTTTATCGACGAAAAACCCCGACTTTCAATCGCGAATAACTCGAAAAGTATTCATTAAACTTAAAAAAAAAACATGAAACATTTTTTGCCTAGAAACCATTTTTGTATCGATGCCTGTGGTCAAAATATTAAAAAATTTTCACCCTCGAGGTGGTTTGGCAACCACCCCCAAGGTAAAGGCGCCCTTCGGCATAATAAAGATTTTGATCCTTGGACTATTTGCTAGCTACAGTCAAAATTTTAAGTCATTCTATGCATTAAAAAAATAATAATAGGCAAAATGGTTCGTTTCCTGGACTACAATAAAAATGTTTTTTTCAAAAGCAAAGAGGCTATTATTCATGGGTTTCTGCAAAACAAGAAAAAGCTAACTTTTGTGCAGATGTTGGTTTTTTTATTTTCTATGCACCACTTTTAAAAGATGGTACTGGTGTTTTGCTGTTAAATTTTAGGCACTAAAACAGTTTATATTTTGCTCCACCCACAAACTGTACTTATCTTGATTTGGCACCACATGACTTCTTTTTGTTCCTGAATTTCACGAATAAATTAGTGGACAATGATTTTTGTCGGCAAAAAAAGCTGTGAATGCATTTAAAAACCATATTTTTTGGGTGTCTTAAGTAAAACGGAAACAATGCCTTGACAAATGGTTCGCATGCAAAAATATATAGATCATTAAGAAGAATATATTGAAAATAATAAAGTCATTTTTTTAAAAACTGCTTTTTTATTATTTGACTTAAATTGTAAATGTGCCCTTTATAAGTTGTATAATTTAATAAAACCGGTGAAAACAGTTTTAAACCTTACAAAGCTGAAAGCATATTAGACTTTATTTGTTGGGATGATATAACTTTAACTTAAAACAGCAGGAAGCTTGTCATAATATTAGGATTAAGGTTGTTTAATAATAAAACAATAACGTAGCTTACTTGTCAGTATATTTTATTTTTAACCTTAAAATGTTGCGTTTTCTTTCCACGATTAGAGTTTTTGGTGTTGCCTTATTTTTTTTAAGTAAATTCTTACGGGAGCTACTTTTTTTTGCAGTCCCATTTTGCAGTCATTTTTCTCTTATAGCTTTGAAGTTAACCCAATTTTTTTATAGACACATATTAAAGTGCTCAAATTTATATTTAAAAATAATTTGTGTTTTTAATTTTTTTTTCATAAAAAAATATACTGTAACAAAAAAACCATTCGTGCTTTAATACAATACAATGTATGCTTATAAGCATATTTAATAAATACAATATGCGCTTAATAAAGTAAACCCTTAAAAGCTAAAATTGATTATCTATCCTCAATATACAACCCATTATTTATTTATTGGCGCAATGGAGCCATCCGCAAAATTAAAATTTAATAATAATTGCGTTGATTGATTAACACGATTACATATGATGAGATTAAATATTGAAAATTCATTTGGTTTCATACGTTTTAAATAGTAAATAAGAAGAAAGTATGCTCTATATTGTTGGGGCGATTTAATGTATCAAAAATTCCTTGATGGTTACTTGCCGAAAATTACTGTTTACCGGTTTTGTGATATAGAACTAAGTGTGTTTAGACAATATTGATCCTTATGAACTGACAGATTGCCTAAAACCAAATGAGGAAAAACCCCTGTGAATTTTTAGGGTATTGGAAAAACTACAAGAGATAGAGCTTTTTTGCTTCTTCATAAAATAACCATTATATTAAAATCACACATTTCATATTTATTTTTAAAAAAATTGGTTATTCGTAAAATTCAAGGAAAACCTTTTACAAAAATAATAATTATTATTTTTAAATTATTAGTTAATTGTCCCTTTTTTATAATTATTAAGTTCAAATAACTATAAGTACGCATTTTGATAGTAGAATGCAAGTTGGCATAGAAATAAATGAACGCTGCAATATTTTGTATAATATTTAAGGAAGAATATATGTATATATATATAATATATATATATATATATATTATATATATATATATAATATATATATATATATATTATATATATATATATATATATATATATATATATATATATATATATATATATATATATATATATATATAT
Source organism: Listronotus oregonensis (assembly GCA_019359885.1). Taxonomy (NCBI): domain Eukaryota; kingdom Metazoa; phylum Arthropoda; class Insecta; order Coleoptera; family Curculionidae; genus Listronotus; species Listronotus oregonensis. The sequence continues at coordinate 33,123 of JAHBCN010006004.1, read as the reverse complement.
ATATATATATATATATATATATATTTAACGAATTATATTATATATTTTATTATAGTTAATATATTATATTATATTTTATATATATGGTATTTTGTTTTTATGTTATAATATTTAGCGGAGATTCGTTACAATTAATTTTAATTCTGTGGGGTTTTAAGTATGTCAACTCCGGCTTTCTGAAACTCTCAATCCCTTTGAGTTCTGGCTTTTATCTCATACATTTATCTGGACATACATACAAAATAAAAGATTTGAATAATTTTCAAAAATAAATTATTTATTATAAATACTAATTTTTGATAACAAATATTTATAAAAATGATAATAATGCTGTTATTCTTAAATCTTAAATCATATATTTTTAATTCATAATTATGTTTAAAATTTATATCTATGTCTTGCCTCAATTTTATAGTTTCTTTTAAAGTAACGTTGGCAATATGATTCTTTCTTTTAGAGTTATGTTGGCAATATTTATTTCTCCTATCCTTTTTCAATACATAAATAAACTCTTACCTTATTACAGGAACAATATAAATGAACTATGACTATTTGTCATAAACATTATAAAAAGGATACTAAAACTAAATAATCTCGTTTTCCCTTTGGTTTACTTGTAAATCTTCCCATAAATAATGTCCAAAGCTGCCTCTAGTGTGGTGTTAGTATCGAACGTGTCGAAAAATATACTTGTTGACGTTTGTCGATTTTGATTGCTGGTTTACTTTTAATTGTCTGGATTAATTACCATTAACACAGGTATTTAACTTGATTGTTTCTGTATTAACACTTTTATAAACTTTCTGATGATTTATCTTTATATTTATACTGGAAACTTAACTTTGTTTCGTTTGTTTACTTTCTGTCAAAATAGTGAGGTTAGAATACTTTCTTTGTTGATGTTTGACCATTCATTTGTTTTTATTAAAATAAACTATTAAGTTTTCGGTAGCAATTGAATTATGTGAATGATGCCGTTTTTGGGCGTTTTTTGCTTATATACTCATTGAAACAAATGAATAATTTTTATGAAAATGGATGCTTTCCAGGCCACTTGAGAAAAATTTATGTTAAATTTTATGACTTCAATTTTGATATATTTTGATTTTCTTTTTATAAAACCCCATGTTTATTTCTTTATATTGGCCCTTGTTATTAAATGAAAATTATTATAAATTTATTTGCTTTTCATTTGGTATAAACAAATTTATGTTTTAATTTGAGTTTGTTTGCAAATTTCATTTTTAAAGCTATTGATGCATGATAAATGGCGTACGTGACTTTTACTTATTTTCCAATTTACAAATAAACTTTAGGTTTTCTTTCCTACCTACTTTACAAACTTAAATATACATAATTAAAGACATCTTTTAAGATTAATATGATTCCTTAATAATTTATAATCATTTTACAATTCAACATTATTGTCCATAAATAAACATTGTTTATTTACTATGATTACAAATGTAATTATTTGGTAACTCTTTAAGTTTTTTACCCGTTTTTAATATCTAATTCTAGAAAATGAATGTTTTTACTAAACTGTTCACTATATCACTTTCTCTTTTTTTATTTCCACTATTTGTTATTTTTATGAAAATACAACACTTGTCTTTACCTGTCCATTTTACTTAATCTAAGTCACTTTTGAGTTCATTAAACAGTTCTTTTTTATAGAGTTCATTGTTTTTGTACTTATCTTATTCTATTAAAACTAATTCTAACATCTATCCTAACTCAAATCCATTTATAAGGTGATAATAAGCTATGTACTTTTCTATCCCTTCGTAACAACCTGTCATGTCTTTATTTTTGTATTTTTTGTATATACTCAGTATATTTATGTCCTGTTTTTTGAAATTATTATGTTCTAACATTATTTTATATCGATTTATAATCTTACTTATGAAAATCCCTGTTTTTTCTTATTTTGATCCCCTTTTAATATATTAAAATTTTCAATACTATTTCATTAGTGACTTATTATAATTTTGTTACAATTTATATATATATATATATATATATATATATATATATATATATATATATATATATATATATATATATATATATATATATATATATATTATATATATATATATATTAATAATAACCAAAGAAAGGTTTTAAACTTTTAATTTTGCTTTCGTTTTTCTAATAATTAACCAAATGACCTGCGATACAAAATTTGGGATCTAGGGGTTTTTGAGGCGAGAAATTTAATTGTCCACGCTTTTGATTTGCTACTAGAGGTGCCAGTACGGCTTACCTCACTTGTTTTAAATGTCGTAACTTTTTTAGGTTAGAATATTGACCTGTTTATTAAAAAATAAGTTACTATGAATCCATCTGCATCAAAAATGTATACTTTATTTAAGTCTCTAGGAGTAGCCGTTCTCGAGATAAACGCACTTTAAAGGATCTTGCAATTTTTTTATGGAAAATAAATTTTATCAATTTTTTTTTTAAACTTTGCAAAGTGATAGTTCTAAACACGCTGATCAAAGGTCTTTCAGGGCACAAAACCCGAAAACGCCTCCAACCCCCCCAAAATCACCCTCAAAAGTCTCCAAATCCCCAGTGACCTTTGAGGGTGATTTTGGGGGGGTTGGAGGCGTTTCGGGTTTGTCTGAAGACCTTTGATCAGCGTGTTTAGAACTATCACTATGCAAAGTTTGAAAACAATTGGATAAAATTTATTTTTCATAAAAAAATTGCAAGATCCATTAAAGTGCGTTTATCTCGAGAACGGCTGCTCCTAGAGACTTAAATAAAGTATACATTTTTGATGCAGATGGATTTATAGTAACTTATTTTTTAATAAACAGGTTAATATACTTAGCCTAAAAAAAGTTACGACATTTAAAACAAGTGAGGTAGGCCGTAGCTGGCGCCCTCTGGTAGCAAAATCAAAAGCGTGGACGAATTTAAATTTCTCGCCTCAAAAAACTCCCAGATCCCAAATTTTGTATCGCTAGGTCATTTGGTTAAAGAATTATTAAGAAAAAACGAAAGCAAAATTAAAAGTTTAACACCCTGTATCTTTGTTATTATTTACTTTCGGATAAGGCAAGTTTACGTAAATTGCATTATTTTGACCCAAGGAATCTGCTGTTGCTTTGTGTCCCATTACTTTTGGGACACCCTGTATATACAGGGTCCTGCAGCTCACCTCCCGTCCTATGTAGCTCATTTATTACTTTATGTAAAATTTTCATATTTTGCAGACGTTACCTTTATCACACAGTGCATTTCAGAAAAATTATTTTGGTTATACAGGGTGTCACAAAAAAGTGTGACGTCACGATGGTGCATTTTTTTAAACGGAACACTGTGTATTTTTTTGTATATTTAGGTACCACTTGTAGTCATCTATCTTTTTCTAAAATTTTGTCAACATCGGTTCAGTAATTTCAGAGAAAAAAATAAAATATTAAAAAAAACTGTTTTGCACCATTGAATTTAAAAATTAATAAAAATTCCAATAGTGCTTCATTAATAGAATTAAACAAGGAACCTATTAAGTAACGTTATATTAGTCGCTTAGGTCATGTTTGGTTAATTCGAACTGTACAGGGTGTCCAAAATTTAGTGTCAAACTCTTCAAATTTAAAAGCACTTTATTTTTCTTATTTTAAATGTAAGCCCCTGTATATTTTTAGGTCGTTAGATGCAGAATTAAAAAACAAACATTTTTCTAATTATAACCCTATCAAAATTCCTAACAAATTAAAAGTTATTCGTTGAAAACTCATTTTGGCATCTATTTTAATAGTAATATCATTAAATAAAAGTGATAGGTGGCTATGAAAAACAATTTATTGAAATTAGAGTTTATTTAACTCACAAAATCCTATTTTGACGTATTATAAAAATTGGAGTAAATTATTATTATTTATTAATTAAATTAAATTAATTTAAGAAAAACCTTTAATTGTTAAATAAGGGCCTAATTTTAAATTTTTAATATTTTTGGCTAACATTTAGGTAAATTTAATCAATTTCTACGTAATAATTAACGTTATTAGGAAACTCCAATGTCAATAAATTGTTTTTCATAGCCACCTATCATTTTTATTCAATGGTATTACTATTAAAAAACATGCCAAAACGAGTTTTCAACGAATAACTTTTAATGTGTTAGGAATTTCGATAGGGTTATAATTAGAAAAATGTTTGTTTTTTAATTCTGCATGTAACGACCTAAAAATATATTTAAAATAAGAAAAATAAAGTGCTTTTAAGTTTGAAGAGTTTGACACTAAATTTTGGACACCCTGTACAGTTCGAATTAACCAAACTTGACCTAAGCGACTAATATTACGTTACTTAATAAGTACCTGGTTTAATTCTAGTAATCAAGCACCATTGGTATTTTAATTAATTTTTAAAATTAATGGTGCAAAACAGTTTTTTTTTATATTTTATTTTATTTTTCTGCAATTACTGAACCCATGTTAACAAAATTTTAAAGGAATATAAATAACCACAGAAGGTACCTAAATATACAAAAACATATACAGCGTTCCATTTAAAAAAATGCACCGTCGTGACGTCACACTTTTTTGTGACACCCTGTGTAACCAAAATTATTTTCCTGAAATGCACCGTGGGTTAAAGGTGATGTCTGCAGAATATGAAAATTTTACATTAAGTAATAAATGAGCTACATAAGACGGGAGGTGAGCTGCAGGACCTTGTATATATATATCGAGAAAAAACACTGTATAAATATATATATATATATATATATATATATAATGGTATAACCTTTTTTATGGAAGAATAATAAATAAAATTTTTATTATAAAATATAAAGAAAAGGGAAAACATAAAAAGAACATAAATATCTAGATAAAATGGGTCATATAAATATAAAAATTGATTTAAACCAAGGAAAAAGGCCATAGGTACCTAAGATAAACAGAATTGAGACATTTTGAAATTTTAATTACAAAGAAATAAAAATCACTGGTTCACTTGAAAATATCGAGAAAAACTGTTCTTGACTGTAATAAATATAAAAAGATCAGTGGAGGAAAGTGTATAAAATAAATATGTAATGATAATTTAATGATCATATTATAACAAGATAGTTATAAATATACAGAGGGTTGTAACAATAATAACCAAAAATAAACAATAATACATAAAAAAACCTAGGCAAAACTAATAATGATCGACTCATTCAAAATTACTTAATATTAGGATTAGATTTAATTAGAATATGGTAGATTTAAGTTTAAACTGAGTTATGACCGCATAAAAAAGAAAGTGTTTGGATTTTAATAGTAAAAAGTACAATTTTAAATATTGGTGAAATAGTGCTTTTGACATCCAATGATGCTATAGGAAGTTTTAAAATGATCATAATAAAAAACCTAACAAACTATATATCAAAAGATAGGGAAAGAAACCATCTTTCTTATGGTATAAATATATTTAAGATAAAAGTAAAAATTAATACTTTAATTTTCGTGTATAGTGCGGGACGCGTAAAAAGAAAAAAATCGAGCTTATTAAACTCATATTGTGGAATTAATATAAAAACCTAAACCTTGTAATTAGTCATAAAAGATGTATAAAATTATTATTTATTTAGATTTAGTATTAGTAATAAGATTTAAACGGAGGTTTATTTGAAAATTATAAAAATATTGAAATTTGAGAAGTCAGAAAAGATGACATCAATTTGTTTACATGCATATAATGTGACAAGATCAAAATAAAACTTATATAATTATACACCATTAAAAAGAGCATTAAATTTTCTAATTATCCAATGAGATTATAGCTGCCCAGATAATAACAGCAAAGTAAGGCTTAGTAATAAAGTTAAAATTTTATTATTTAAAATTGCCATATTTGACAAGCTAAAATTCTATCTAGGTGCCTGGAAATGACGCCATATTACATAAAATAGTGGCAATTGTTCTTGGGGTATATAAACAAATTAACCCCGAAAACAGAGATCAGTCCAAATTCAGTTGCTAAAGTAACCACGCTCCTCCAGGGGTCGAAAATAAACAAAAGAAAGCGGTTTCATAGCTAAGGGATAAACATAACCTAGAAAGTTGATACAGTCGTTTCTTCCAAAGTTTTATGTTTTCAAGAAAGTGAAATTAAGTAAAGTATATAAAAAATCAATTCAAAGCATATATAATAAATTTACCTGGAGGTAGTGACAAATTACATAAATTTAGCCGAATTTCCATGACACAAGAAAGTAAACAAAGTTCTTCAAACAGATGTATTAAAGTGCCAAGTTGCTCAGCTGATGGTTTTTCATAATGCAATTCAAATAAATCTTCCTAGAAGACATCGTAGCCTGTTTGTATAAATATTATATCCTTTTTTATTAATATTTGGAAAAGAAATTCAAGTTTTGTAACCATAAACAGGTAACTTAAAATAGACATTTTAAAACTGAATAAGGATAATTAGATTTCTCGCCGCTGGAGAAAAAGGACAGGTCCAGACTTAGAACAAATATTGTGTTTTTGAAAGATTTATTTTTATTAATAAATTTTAGGACCAAATAAATTTTTATTATAATAACGAACAAATCATTTTTATTAAAAGTTAAAAAGAAAATAATAAGTAAAAAATAAACTTTCAATAAAGATAAAATTATCGAATCAATACATTTATCATATTATTTTTAATTTATTAAATTTTTCAAAACGAATTATAAAACGATAATAATAAAAATAAAATAATATTAAATAAAAGTTTATTTATTTTGTTTCAATTATATAAGACAAGGGTTGTAATTAATATATTAGTGTAGATATCCTGACAAATACTTACATAATTTAATAACTAGATGATATTCAAGTTTTGTTACAAATATTTTGTTTAATAAACAAACGTGTTAAACATTTATCAGTTTTTGATTTATATAAGTTCGTAAGGCTTTGTAGAATACTGAACTCACTTGAGGTAAGCGTCTATACAGTCGGAGCCCAAATCAACGCCCCACAAACAAAAAAATATATTGTGATAGTTATTATAATAAAACAAGTTCAATCTAATTTAATTTTAAGAAAATATAATTAATATAAACACAATATACAAAACATTTAAATTATACAATCTATCACAAATTGGCGCCCAACGTGGGGCAGAAACGTTAAAAAAAACAACATATAGCTGATTTTATTTTATTTTATTAAATAAACTAAATTTTAAACAATAAGAAAAATTTTATATTCTTGACTAAATGGTGAAGGCATTTTAAATGACATAAAAAAAATAGTTTTTGAATTTCACAAGAGCAGAACTTATATAAATTATCTCAATTTGAAATAAAAGGCACATCCATACTAGGTATTGTTTATTATACAGGGTCGTTCATAAATATTGGTAAGCCGTTGTAAAAGACAAAGGTCAATCATAGAGGTACAGTATACGGCATAAATAGTTTGACATTGAATTACATTGCATTATTTATTGTGGTTTTATAATAAAGAACACTTGTGTATAATTATTGTTATTTATATATGAACCTGCATATTTTAACATACTAACCAAACAACAGATTTCAATTTTCTTTACTCTATAGGAAAATTGGTCACACTTATAAATAATACTAACATCAAATAAAATAAATATAAATTTTAAATTATATAAACAAAACTTAAAATAAAATGGCTGATAAAACATGCTTGAGGTCTGGAAAGACCATTGAAAAAAGGCAGCTTCCTAACGTTGAAGGAGATGAGCAGTACGTATCGAATCAAGACTTGTCTGATAATCAGGAGTTTCTTAAAAATAACCAAGGGGATGAACAAAGCCCTACGGAAAAGGAAAAACAGGGGGAGACAGTCCATATTGTGTCGGAATATGTAATTCCCGGCACAAGTACACAAATGCCAGATCCAACAGCAACGGCTATGATGCAAATGCTACAACAGCTCAATGACAGCATGAGGAGTAACGCCAGGGATCTGAAACAAAATATAAATGATCTCAATAAAAATTTAAATACTAATATAAGTGAATTAAACCACAAAATGGAGGATACTACAAAAAAATTAAATACCAATATAATTGATCTCAATAAAAATTTAAATACCAGTATAAGTGAACTGAATAAAAAATTGGACAATACTAATAAAAAAATTGAAAAAACCCATCACAAAATCGAAGAAGTACAGATAGTGTTCGACAAGAAAATTTCAGAAATTAATAAACAGATGGCAGAAAAATTAGATAAGCAAAAGAGCGAAATGTTAGGTATAATGGAGAGAGAAAAAAAAACTGTGGGTAGACAGTTAACCGACATGGAAAATAAAATCGACAATAGATTTGAAATATTAGAGAATAATATACAGGACAACAACGAAAAGGTGGAAACAATACATAGAAGATGGGACGATGTAATCCATAATTATGATTACACCATACAGGAAAAACTTACCAATACTGCGAACAATTTAGAACGACACATAAATGACAGGATGACACAACAACTACACGAAATAGAAAACCGTATACCAAATCAAGAAATAATACGAAATAATTTTAACGCTGATATGGGAATCAAGTTTAACGGGAACATAAGGGTAATACACCCGAAGGCATTTGTATTATCACTTAGAAATAAAATTAGAGGAATCAGAAATTTTTGGATATAAAAGAGATAATTAGAACTAATTTGGCAGATGGCGCCAGCATATGGTATGCCAACATCAAAAATAATATCGAAAATTTTGATCAATTTGAGCACATGTTTCTAGATTTTTATTGGAGCGAGACAAGACAATCAGAATTTAGGGAATTGCTATATTTCGGCAAATATCAATATAATACGAGATCTGATATGGTACACTACGCCATGAAAATAAGTACGGTTGCAAATTACCTTGAACCAAAGATACGAGAAGAAGAGATAGTATTATCAATTGCAAGACATTTTAAGGAAGAGATCGTTCAAACCATTACTTTGCAAAATATAAAAACGATGACACAATTTTTACAATTTTTAACACGCGTACAGAGGGGGAACACCCGAAATAATTTTCAAAATGCAAATAATGGTAATAATGTGCAAAATTTTAACGAAAAGTTTCAAAGGCAGAGATACAGTAATAATTTTGGAGCACAAAATAATCAACGAAATTTTAACAATAATAATAATAATAGAGACAACAGATTAAATCAGAACTACGGAAATCGGCAGAACTTTACGAGAAATTATCAATCTACTCATTATAATAATACCAATAGGAATAAAAATAAAACCAATTATAGAAACGAGGGAAATGGAAACAATAATAATAATTACTTCGAAAACAATCGACGACAAATATATAATAACGACGATAATAATTATCAAACGCGCAATGTTAACTTAATAAGAAAAAGTAGGAGTAATGAATAAGTAGAGATGGGGGGAAGACCACCAAGAGAAAGAAGATATATACGAGATAATAGTCTGCCAAGAATGTACCATAATGAGCAAGTAAAAGACGAATGACGAAAGGAAATTATACGACAAAACATACAACAACACGAGCAGAATGAGCATACAAACCAAAATTTTCAATAAAAACCCTCCGAACTAACTTTATAAAAAACGATAAAAAGATTTTATACGAACATCCGCGCGAAATTATAAAATTGGACGAAAATTTAAACGAAAATGATACAGATTGTGAATTAATATATATAAACGCTAAGTTGAATGAAAATAATATAAATATATTAATAGACTCGGGTTCGGAAGGGTCAATTATAAATCAAGAAAAATTAGATTCTATTTCAAACAAAGAAAACATAATTATCAACAAAATACCAAAAATCAAAATATTAGGGGCAAATAACAAGAAGCTTGACGAAATAAATCAAATATGCAATCTTAATTTAAATATTAATGGCAAAGATTTTAAAATACAATGTTTAATAATGCAGGGTCTTCAATGCGAAATGATAATTGGCAACGACATATTATATAAATTCAATGCTAAGATAAACTACGAAGAAAGTAAATTATATTTAAACGGACACGCTGTGGATTTTATGAAAAAAATTGGCAAAGATTTGAATCAAAAGAGTATATGTAAAGACGCACCATTGAATCAGCTGAATATTGTACACGAATATGAAGATTATATGGACCCAGTGAGGCCAATTGGTAAAAAAATAAATCCTAAAAGGATAAATAATTGTAAATTAGTGAATCCGGGATGGACACTAAGCCGAAGCGAAATGAATGAATGTATAAATGTGAATGTTAGCGAGAATCAATGGGCGAATAGTATAAATAATATAAGTACAGAAATAACGAACGAACGAATTGAAGCAAGCCAATGTCCAGAAAAATATATAAATTTCATAAACGATATTTTAAACAAACACGACAAATTGGTAAACGACGAAAACAGAATAACCAATCTTTATAAGCATGAATTTATAGTTAAGGATATAAATAAATTTAAAGCCAAAACTTACCCTATACCATATCGATATTGCCAAATAGTAAATTCAGAAATTAATGATATGATTGACAGTGGAATAATAGAACGAGCAGACACTACATATATTAATCCAGTAGTTGTAGTTCCTAAAAAAAATAATGAAATCAGAATATGTTTAGATGCCAGGATAATTAATCAACACACTGTGCCCCAATACGAAGCTCCTATGCCGATTGACGCTATATTAAGACAGATAACAAATACTACAATTTTAAAGGAAGAAAACAAACAAAAAAGATACCAAGAGATCATAGACAAAATAAATAAAAATATCCAGAAACATGCCAGACTATATTTAAAGCGTAAAATAAGAAAACGTACAAGATTTAAAAAAGGAGATTTGGTCCTGATTAGAAATTTACGAGTGACAGACAAGCGAAAAGGAATATATGCTCGATTCATTCAACCTTTTATTGGGCCTTATAAAATACTAACAGAGAAAGGCATTAATAGTTATTTACTTGGTGACATACTAACAGAAAAAGAACGAGGTATTTTTCACATAAATGACTTATATGAATTCATACATGGCTAAAATTTCCCCATAAAGTAAATAAAATAAAAAAGTATAATTTCATAAATTTTTTCCAAAATTAATTTTTTTCAAAAAAAAAATTATTCAATTAAGGGAAATTGAGATGGTATAACCTTATGGAAGAATATTAAATAAAATTTTATTATAAAATATAAAGAAAAGGAAAAAACATAAAAAGAACATAAATATCTATGAAAAAATGGGTCATATAAATATAAAAATTGGATTTAAACCAAAAAAAAGGCATAAGGTACCTAAGATAAACAGAATGAGACATTTTGTAAATTTTAATTACACAAGAAAAAAAAAATCACAGAAATTCACTTGGGAAAACATATCGGAGAAAACTGTTCTTGACTGTAATAAATATAAAAAGATCAGTGGAAGGCAAAGTGTATAAAATAAATATGTAATGATAATTTAATGATCATATTATAACAAGATAGTTATAAATATACAGAGGGTTATAACAATAATAACCAAAAATAAACAATAATACATAAAAAACCCTAGGCAAAACCAATAATGATCGACTCATTCAAAATTACTTAATATTAGGATTAGATTTAATTAGAATAAGGTAGATTTAAGTTTAAACTGAGTTATGACCGCATAAAAACGAAAGTGTTTGGATTTTAATAGTAAAAAGGACAATTTTAAATATTGGTGAAATAGTGCTTTTGACATTCAATGATGCTATAAGAAGTTTTAAAATGATCATAATAAAAAACCTAACAAACTATATATCAAAAGATAGGGAAAGAAACCATTTTTTCTTATGGTATAAATATATTTAAGATAAAAGTAAAAATTAATACTTTAATTTTCGTGTATATTGCGGGACGCGTAAAGAAAAAAATCGAGCTTATTAAACTCATATTGTGGAATTAATATAAAAACCTAAACCTTATAATTAGTCATAAAAGATGTATAAAATTATTATTTATTTAGATTTAGTATTAGTAATAAGATTTAAACGGAGGTTTATTTAAAAATTATTAAAATATTGAAATTTGAGAAGTCAGAAAAGATGACATCAATTTGTTTACATGCATATAAATGTGACAAGATCAAAATAAAACTTATATAATTATACACCATTAAAAAAAAGCATTAAATTTTTAATTATCCAATGAGATTATAGCTGCCCAGATAATAACAGCAAAGTAAGGCTTAGTAATAAAGTTAAAATTTTATTATTTAAAATTGCCATATTTGACAAGCTAAAATTCTATCTAGGTGCCTGGAAATGACGCCATATTACATAAAATAGTGGCAATTGTTCTTGGGGCATATAAACAAATTAACCCCCCAAAACAGAAATCAGTCCAAATTCAGTTGCTAAAGTAACCACGCTCCTCCCGGGTCGAAAATAAAAAAAGAAAGCGGTTTCATAGCTAAGGGATAAACATAACCTAGAAACTTGATACAGTCGTTTCTTCCAAAGTTTTATGTTTTCAAGAAAGTGAAATTAAGTAAAGTATATAAAAAATCAATTCAAAGCATATATAATAAATTTATCTGGAGGTAGTGACAAATTACATAAATTCTAAGCCGATTTCCATGACACAAGAAAGTAAACAAAGTTCTTCAAACAGATGTATTAAAGTGCCAAGTTGCCCAGCTGATGGTTTTTCATAGTGCAATTCAAATAAATCTCCCAAGAAGACATCGTAGCCTGTTTGTATAAATATTATATCCTTTTTTATTAATATTTGGAAAAGAAATTCAAGTTTTGTAACCATAAACAGGTAACTTAAAATAGACATTTTAAAACTGAATAAGGATAATTAGATTTCTCGCCGCTAGGAGAAAAAGGACAGGTCCAGACTTAGAACAAATATTGTGTTTTGAAAGATTTATTTTTATTAATAAATTTTAGGACCAAATAAATTTTTATTATAATAACGAACAAATAATTTTTATTAAAAGTTAAAAGAAAATAATAAGTAAATAAATAAATTTTCAATAAAGATAAAATTATCGAATCAAATACATTTATCATATTATTTTTAATTTATTAAATTTTTCAAAACGAATTATAAAACGATAATAATAAAAAATAAAATAATATTATAATAAAAGTTTATTTATTTTGTTTCAATTA
>JAHBCN010006004.1:0-17500 GCA_019359885.1 Listronotus oregonensis | reverse complement strand
GAGAGAGAGAGGTTATACACCTATTCTCGCTTCTCTCTCGCACGTTTGTTCCCAAGGCTGCCTCTAGTAGGTATATGCTCGCAAAGTAACCCTTAAGTAAGTGGCAGGCATGCAAAAATAATACTTCTAAAAGCACCTAATATTTCCGAAACAGTTAAAAATAGATATAGGACATTGTACATGAAATATATCTAGAAGGTTCTGAAGAATCCAAAAATTGTCTAATATACAGGTCGTTGCATTTAAATTAGGAAAGTTAGTGTTGGCCACTGTTACGTGACACACCCTGTATAAAAAGTATTTACTGAAAAAAATGCGCAACTAAAAATATAGCTACACGTGTCCGAGTGTTTATTTGAACAAGCCCCCGTTTATTTATTATTGAATTTATTCCATTTGGCTGATCCACACTGCATATATATATATATATATATATATAAAATATATATAAAATTATATATATATATAATATATATATATATATATATATATATATATATATATATATATATATATATATATATATATATATATATTTTTATATATATATATATATATATATATATATATATATATATATATATATATATATATATATATATATATATATATATATATATATAATATAGTAAAATAATATACGGGTTGTCCTATTTAAAGAAACATCTTTGCATTATGTCTTTAAAACTATAACTGATAAAAAAAATTGAGCAAGCCACTAAATTTTCCGTAAAATTCTACACAACTTGCTTTTCACTCTTTTCTATCTTTACTGACAACCAAGATACAAAGGTGTTCCTAGGTTGGTGCTTAAATTGTCAGACTTTAAAAAACACCATGTACCTCCGAGATGAATAAACTTAGCCTTAGTCTGTTTTCACCATTGCAGTTGTTACGAAAATCAAACTTAGAATGTGCCATCGGATTTACTTTTTTTCTTGTAGTTTTCCCAATACTATTAAAATTCATCAAAAAAGCGCCATCCTGTATACTGGAGAAAAAGGGGGTTAAACATCTAAATATCCGGCACCCACGATACCAATTACTTGGGTTATATATAAGCGTTCGTAGGCTGCTATAAAATTAAATAAAAAACCTTAACTAATAACAACTTTAATTTTATGCACTTCAGCCATCGTCATGCGAGTTTTAAAATGCCACTTTCTTTGAATGTCTTGGGTTGGTCGCAAAGCCAGTGATGTAAACTCAGTAACATTTTTATCGTCTTAAAATTTTAATTTGTCCAATGCCTCTTTTCCGTGATCCAAAGAGATGGACATTACATCTTACACCAATTAAACACCTAAAGTTTTTATTGGGTGGATTCCCCGTATTCGATTGCACTTTTTGCAAAATATTACTTGCATTTTCACCCTCATTTACAAGTTATTAACCTATCATACCGTACACAATAAAACATTTTTAACAATTATTAAATGAAATTAAGTGACTATGACATTACGTACGCCTTGTTAATACCATATTGAAAAAATTTTAGCACGGCTTTGTGGCAAATGCCCTTTGTTTGGTTCTGAAAATCAAATTGAAAGGTCATATTTAAACTTTTCTCGTAACTCTTAAATGCCTACTTGCTTACTTAATTTTTAAAATATACAATTAATCAACTATCTCCTTGTATGCAAGAAATAGGCCTTTAATCATTATTTATTGAGAAATGTAGCCCTAAAACATTGCTTCCCATCTACGAAATCAAAATTAAAAATTAATTTTGCTGAGTTATTATGACACAGTTTTAAATAAAGACTGTAAACACCCCAATTACTTTATTTACTGATTTGCGCCACACCGTTTAAATTCATGCCCTTGGTATTTAATTATTTAAATAGGTCTCAGAGTTTAATAAGTTGATTAACAATTTATGGTCCTTTGCGCCACTTCCTTTCGTATCATTATATTTGTGAGCACGTATCATTATATTGTGAGCACATGGAAAATTAAGACACGGATTGAACGAACTTTTAAATTTTTAGTCTACACTGAGAAAAAACAATTCTTGATTAATAAATCTAGCATTATGTCGATCCCTAAAAGAAAAAAGAAACTCTTAGCTAAATAATTTTCTTCTTTCATCTGTATCTCATAGTTAAAACAAGTCCATTAAATTTCTTGACCACTTGCTTCACCTAATATTTAATTTTTTAATTCAGTCTTTAAGCTTGACTGCCAAAAACACATGCAGGGTATGGTAGGGTATGCCTAATATTCCTTTTACGGATCTACAATTATTGTGAATTAAAGTTATAAAAATGTGGTTATGACTTAATGCAACCCTACTTTCAATGTCAGATAATAAGATGTATTTTTTAAAATAATTCCAAACTTCTGAAGTTATGATACACATGTTTGTGGAATAGTAGTCGACTTTCTTTATTAGTATTGTAATTATATAAATTCAATTTACAGTTAAACTGACTTAGGCAGTAGCAAGTAAAAGAAGCTCACCTTTTCTTCTCTTGATACCAGTAATACACTAGTTGCTACTGGTGTCAAATGTAACACTTTGGTAAAGAACATTTTTATTTGGGAATTTGCAAAAAAAGTTTTTTTTTTGGTGCTTTCCAGTGAAAAATCGGACATTTTCTATTTGAATTTTTTTCGTGAATTACATCAAATTTTATCGTCAAATCCTAAATTAAAAAAAAAAAAAATGTATGTTTAAAAAAAATAGCCAGTTGACACTTTTTCGCTCTACAATTTTTCTTATGCAAATATTTTAGATGCTCAGTAATACAAATGCCCCTAAACTAACTAAACCCTACTCTAAAGCTAAGGCTAGTTGCTACTCCTATAAATATCCTATTTCCTAACTAGAAGTTACACTCAAAATTTTAACTTGTTAACCTTTACATTTCCCAAAATCAAAAACTCAAAACTTATTAACTTTTACAAATTCAAAAATCTTTCAAAAGTGTTACAACCTTTTCTTCACCTTTGTCTCAGAATTTTTCTACCAAAGTTCTACAATCTACATTAATCCCAAATTTTACAAACATGGCCAATTTAAACTTAACAATACTTCCTCCATGCATTTTACTCAAATATTAAAAATCACTTTTCCCTTAATTCTCCTATTTATTCCACCCCACTTAGATTTAAACTGAGCTGATCTTTAATAACTATGGAGTTTTCCTTACTCCCCCCACTCAGACTATAAACTTGGTTATTCCAAACATCATCATCTTTTAATCAACTTCAACTCTTACGTCTAATACCGTTGATCTTTCAACAGACACCTCCGGTCATACTTTAATTCTCCAGAAAACCTTGTCATAAACAAAAATAACCCCTGGCCACCTGCCAGTATCGCAAGTCACGACAGCCACTTTCCATGAGTACCGCTCATGCTCCGAAGTTCTCCCTGTCATCCTGTGCCCTTGCCAATAAACTCCCCGTTTATTCCTAAATCTTCCTTAAAATCCTTTCGGACCGTGCCTTCTACTCGTCACTCCCATATTAGAGTGGTTATCCCTTAACTACTTTGTTTTACCCCCAAGTTTACATCTTATATTAAGAAAACTACTACTTCTGCTCTAAAGAATTCGACTTAAATCCCCTTAAATTAAAACAATTTTTACTATCAGATCTTTCCCTTTACTTAATTTGCTACTTAGAAGAAGTATCGTTTCATGGCTTCTGCTTTTAAGCATTCCCTAACACATTAAAAATCCTAACATTACAAATTTACGTCTGTTTCAAAAAAAAATTGGCTTCTGCCTTAAAGAATTTTCTTAACAACTTGAACTTCTAGGATACCTATCCTTAAAACTACCTGACTGTTCCCTAACTGTCCTGGGACGGCAAAAGCGGTGGTTACCGAGCCATATACCAGGAATTAAAATTGAACATTACATTGACTTAAAAACTACCCAACTTTGCACAATTCTGAACAATAGACGGCGGCTTCTTGGCACCGAAAATATCGTTACTAAACTTAACTTATACTAATCTGCAACTAAATTAAAACTAGCTCACATCCGGTCACGATGTCCGTTATCCTAAAACTAACTCACATCCGGAAAACGATGTCCGTACCTAACCTATGTCCGTTGGCACTCGCGCACTTTAGCGTTTCGAGAACCACTGCTTTGGGTCTCAGAGCACTACGTAGTGTTTCGCGCACTCTATTGCCAATCCGCTGGTTCTGCTTCTGGTCTCTATCGGGTATTGTCGCTGTAGGGTTGTCTGCGTCCGGCGGCTCTTCTTTTGGTTGTGTTATTGGTGTTGGTGAAGACTGCGGGCTGCCTTCTGGCTCCGGTGGCTTTGGCTGCATGGCTGCCCCATAATTGTGCCGCTGTTGTTGCCAATCCTTTCCCAATCAAGTTGTTGCAGTAGTCTCATAAATCGGGCCCGGGTAACTAGGAACCCGTGCCAACAATAAGCCTCAGGTTCTCTTGGAATTCCCAATTCATCTAGTAGTTTCAGAAATTTAGCTTTTGTCGACAGGAACCCTGTCCAGTCGTATTCTCCATCTTCCGTGGTACCGGCACTGCCAGTGGCTGCTTCCACTTGTGCTATAGTGGCCTCTGGGACGGTTGATGGGGTTGATGGTCCTCCTGGGTCTTGTTCCGGTGGGTCCCCTTCCTGTGCTGGGCTTTCGCTTCTCGTTTCACCATCAGTAGGACTTGAATGGCTGGTATCGCTGGGGTTATCGTCGTCCGTGGAACCAGTATCTCTGTTGGATTCTTCAGAGCTTGAAGTCCGGATTCTTCGGCGTCGTCGTGGACTCCTTGGTCTAAGATCATCTAAGTGACATTTCGAATGTCAATAATGTATGTGGCGTCCTCCAGTACTTCTATTACTGTGTGGGGTCCCGTCCAGGTCTTGTCAAATGTGTCGCGTTGAGGAATAAAGTTCCTGCACCATGCCTGGTCACCGATGCGAAAAGTTTGGGCAGGTCGTCGAGGCGGAGGGGCATATTTTAACTTGTATTGTCTTTGTTTCTGATGTGCTTCTCGTGTGTTTTTCTTGTCCGCAGTGCATAGAGGATCTTGGGTAGGTGGAGGTCCCAGGTTTCGTCGGGTTCACTGATCATCAGAGCTCGGAATGCTTTTTTCATCTCCTGCCATCTGCGCTCCACAGGATTGGCCTCTTGGTGGTAAATAGGCGATGATATCCATCGTACATTCCTCTGCTTGCACATTCGCTCGAAAGCTTCCGATCTAAATCTGGCATCTGCGTCAGACCGTATTACGGCGGGCGTTCCCCATTCTGTGAATATATCTTGGATCAGATACCTTATGATGTCCTGACTGCTGACTTGGCGGTATACCTTCGCTTTTACGTACCGTGTAAAGAGGTCTGCTACTGTTATGATGTATTTGTTTTTACGTCTAGTTTCTCGATAGGGTCCCATTATGTCGATGGACAGAGCGTAAAACGGGCAGGGAGCTTGCAAGTCGCCCTGAGGTGCGTCCGGCTGTAATTTTTTTCCCCCCCTTCGTTTGGGCGCATACGTCACATTGTTGGACATAATCTCGTAAGTCTTTGTCAATGTTGCTCCAATACAAGGTCCTTTTTATCTGGCGCGCTGTTTCCGGCGCCCCAGGATGTAAAGCTTCCTCATGATCGTGGTATGTGGAAATAACGCCCATCTGGTTTGCCCGGGGTACCACTAGGCGGGGTCCCTCGGGAGATGTTTTATAGAGGTATCCTCCTTCAATGTGGTAATGATACCACCATGGGCCTCGAAATTCGGGTGAAGCTTCGGCCAAATGTTGCCACAACCTTACTGTACGGATTGTTTCTTCGTCGGTCTCTTGAGTCTGTTTGATGCGGGTTATCAGTTCGGCAGTGCTTACAATATATGTGGGAGCCAGATCTCTTATCGTTGGGGGTACCATCCGTTCTTCGTTCGTGATTTCTTCCGGGACGCTTTCGTCCTCCGGATTTCTTGACAGATAGTCTGAGAACTGGTTTTCAACTTCTTTGCAATGCTCAATCTTGAAGCTGAACTCCTGTAGTAGCAGGGCCCATCGGGTCAGCTTTGCCTTAGTGTCCTTCATGGTATGAAGCCAAGTTAAAGCGCGGGAATCAGTCCTAAGTACAAACGGAACGTCTTCGAGGTAGGGGCGAAACCTCTTGATGGCCCAGACAGCTGCTAAACATTCTTGCTCATTTACATGATAGTTCTGCTCTGTCTGAGAGAGCTTTGCCGAGGCGTATGATATAATCCGTTTTTCTCCCTATGGGCCCAACTGGTAGAGTGTGGCAGCGATCCCGGTCTTACATGCATCCGTTTGTAAATAGTACGTTTTTCCTTGTTCTGGACGGCTTAATCCCAGGGGACGCTGTAGTGCTTTCTTGATGTTATCGAAGGCCGTTTGCTCCCGTGTTCCCCAACGAAAATTGGAGTTCGTCTTCAGCTGATCTGTCAACGGCTCCAGGAGTTCAGCAGCACGATCTACGTATTCCCGGATCCAATTCATGATGCCTAGGAAGCTTCGTAATTCTTTTCTGGTTCTGGGCGGTGGAAAATCCTGAATCTGCTTGAGATGCCGCTCCTGAGGCGTTGTCTTGTCCTTGCTAATTCGGTGGCCCAAATAGTCCAATTCCTCTCTCCCAAACGAGCACTTGGCCAGTGAGCATCGGAGTCCGTATGTCTGTAACCTTTCGAGAACCCTTCGCAAGTGCTCCTGAACCCTTGAATAGATGATCACGTCGTCCAGGTACACCTTGGCAAATTTATGTAATTCTCCTGCTAGCACTTCGGTCATTAGTTTTTGAAAGGTGGCGGGTGCAGTTTTGAGTTCGAAGGGCATAACATTAAATTGATACTGGCTGCCATCCGGAGTACCGAATGCAGTCAGATGTCGCGAGTCCGGATGGATAGGGATCTGCCAGTATCCAGATTTTAAGTCGAGGGTAGTAAATACCCTAGCTTGCCCCAATTCTTTCAACGTATCCGATATCGCCGGTAACTGTGATGTCTCGTCGAGCGTCTGAAGGTTCAATTTTCTATAATCGACGCAAAACCTTGGTTTTCCATCCTTCTTCTTAACAATCACAATGGGTGACGCGTAATTTGAGTTACTGGGGCTGATGACTCCTGCTCGTACATTTCCAATATTTGTTCATTAACAATCTGTTTCTTCTCTTCTGACAATGGATATGGTCGTAACCGGAATGGCGTGGCGTCTTTCGTTAGCCTGATGGAATGATGGACGGCCTTTGTTGTTGTTTGTTGCATCCCTTCACGAAACAGCTCTCGAAAATCTGCCAAAATTTTGGTATATTATCTACGGTATCCGATCGGTAGTTCCGGAAGGCTCATCCGAATGGCTTCTCTTTGTTCGTGGTTATCCGCTTCTTCCTTTCCTAGGTAAGCAATTTGGCGCGGGTTACTACCAAAATGCACGCAACCTCGCTCAGCGTCAAATAATACCCCGTTGCCAACAAACCATGGCATTCCCAAGATAACGTCTTCGTTGAGTGTGTCTGTGGCCGTGAATGTTTCTGTGTATATCTGACCTTTTACCACGATATCAATTCGAACTTCGCCTCGGGTGTCAAAGCACTTCTCGCCACAGGCTGTCCGGAGTCCCGGCCTTGGAATCCGATACTTTACGTATTCTGGTGCAAGATTGCTTTTAATGAAATTTCTTGCCGCTCCGGTATCCAGAAGTGCATTGAAGGTTCCTTCCCCTATACTGATCTTTAATCGTGGGTGTAGTTTTGTTCGATTAGGGGTGTGCTCTACCGGTGCCAGGAATAACTCTTCCTTGTCCTGGAAATTCCTTTCTCCATCTCCATCGTATGCTGCACATATAGTCAGTTTTTCCTTATCAGGTTCAGTTGCTGAATCTAGATCATTCTTTTTCCGTCGTTTCCGTGTCTTGCGATGCTCCATTTTATACCTTTCTTCTGGATTTCCTAAGACTCTGCTGTTTTGGGTCTGTCCTCTGTTCTGTGGCATTGGCCACTTTGATTCTACCAGAAATTTATCCTTTCAATATTACGGAACTCGTCTCAAATCAAAATCAAATCAAATCAAATCAAATAAAGCTTATTGTTTTAAGAATATAAAATTCTCATTCACAAAGCAAAGTTCCTATCTAAATTTAAAATAAAAATAATAAAATAAATCACTTTAAAATATTTAATCAGTCTTAAAAGAATCAAAATTAATTTTTAATAAGCTATACCTATAACTAATTCCTAAAATTAAACTGAAAGTAAAAAAAAACACATAAAATATATATACAAAAAATAATAAAATTTGTCAGGTACTAGGTTAATATGACAAACAATTTAGGAAAGGATGAACAACACTAACTCAATATATCGTCAATAAAAATTTTTTAGTATCATAATAAGCTTTCTCAACCAACAGCTTCAACCCCCTCTAGAAATTTTTTCTCCTCAGTAATCTGTCTTAGTCGCACAGGAAGGTGGTTAAACAACTTTCTACTGTTATAAACTATAGAGTTTTTAGTTGCGAAGTAGAAGGGACCGGGCGATGGGTTTTTCTACGCGAGGAATAAATGATCAGACGTTAAACTATTTTTATGCTTCCTGTGCATAAGACAAACTGACTCCAATATAAAAATGCAGGAGAGGGTCAAAATTCTATGGGTTCAGGAATCCTACGTCAATTTTGTACATGTTCCTAAGAGCTCTTTTTTGTAACACAAAAACTGATCTAAACAGGGTATCGGACATGAGCCCCAAAAAAAAAATACCATACCGCAAATGGGAATCTATAAGTGCAAAATACACATTTCTAACTAAGCTTAGATCAGTTCCTCTGCAACCACTCTTAAGGCAAACAACCAGATGACATTTTCTGTTTAAGCTTGCAATGTGGCTCTCAAACTTTAACCTTTCATCTTTGGAGTCCTAGATACTTGTTAACCTGTGGATTGTTGATATTCACATTATCAAGCAGTACTGCATTGCTTAACTAAAAGTTAAAATTATTGGTCTTAGAAATGTTAAAAGAAAGATAATTTGCATCACACCATTTTTTTATTTTAAAAATATCTTTATTAACGTCATATTGCAAATTATCGTTGTCCCTGTGGTGCCAAAATAGTGTTATGTCGTCAGCAAACATTGTAACTGAACCTGTAATATCTAATTTTGGTAAGTCATTTACATATAGAAGAAATAACAAGGGGCCAAGAACAGAGCCTTGGGGCACCCCTAAGTTATCGGATTAATCGCAAATGTTCATTTTGAAAAATACTGTCTGGTAACGGCCGGACAAATTGACTTAAACCAGTTTAATGACGTGCCTCTAAAACCATATACTTCAAGTTTTCAGGCAAGTTTATGATTCACACAATCAAAAGCCTTTGACAAATCACAAAATACTACAACTCCCGTCTCCATCATTAAGTCTCAGATACATGTCCTCAAGAAGCGAAAAATGGCATCTTTAGTGCTCAAATCCTGCTGAAATGTAAATTGCCTGATACTAAGAAGTTTATGCTTGGTCAAAAGCAACATACGCTTCGACAAGTTTTTCAATTACCCTTAGCTAAGGTTGGTAAGAGCGATATTGGTCTGAAGTTAGAAGGCACTTCCGCATCACCCCCTTTATGTAAATCATTTAGCCAGCTTTAAACAATCTGGAAAAGTAAACCAACTAAAAAATGAATGATTTATAGCATCGGAAAAAAACCTGGGGTTTGCTCCGGCAGTTTAAAAATTTTTTTGGGGTGATATATCGTCCCATCCTGAGCTGTTCTTATTTGTAAAGTTCTGCAAAGATGCTCTTTAATTCAAACATATCTGTAGGATAAAAATAAAAGTTTCATTAACATTAACTTTTTGTAAATAACAAAGGATCCACCGTTGTAGCTCTATAAACTGATAAGGAAGAGGCTATTGAGCAATAATATGTATTAAGATCGGCAGGTTTAAGATTGGAACTGTGTGCAGCAGTGCGACTTTTACCTCTCAGTTCGTTAACTATCCTCCACGATTCTTTTTGTTTATTATTAGAGTTTAACATTCTATTTGAAAAGTAATCTTTTTTGCTAACTTTATATTTTTCTATAGATATTACGATACTTGTTATAATATATTACAAACTTTAAATCATCCGAGGCAAATTTCTAATTGTATGCAAGAAACGCATATTTCTCCTGATATCTTCAGTCCCTGTAAAAACCTGGTTTTTTGTTTCTCTTCCTAATATACTTAAGAGGAAAAGCAACATTAAAAGTTTGTGTTAAAATAGTATGAAAGTGGCTCAAAGGATCAGTACCAATGGAAATTTGATTCCAATCCATCTCCGCGCACAGTTGAGAAAACCTGTTATAATCTCCCCGGTAAACAATCTTCCACGACGCTTTGCAACTCTGAACTCTTTCTCCCATACTTACTGTACACAAAACAGCTTCATGATCTAAATCCTGCATTTAATACCGAACACTTACTTTTCTTTTGTCCATGTTTGAGCAAAAATAGTCCAGGGGGTAGCTGAGTATTTAGATATGGTAGGTACATCCACATGCATACTTAAGAAAGAACACAATAGGCTACTTAACATTCGAACATTCTTTGTTGACCATCTAAAAAATTAATGTTAAAATCACCTCCAAAAAAATATTTGAATGCAGTGGTAACTCTGATATAAGATGTTCTAATTTGAATAAAAACACATCAACGTTCGAATGTGGCGTTCTATAAATACATACAATAAATACATTTAACTTTGGGGGCCCACCGAAAATTCTAATTCACATTCGACGATCATATGATTAAACGAATCGAGTTCCTTAAAAAGTAATTATTTTTCAAAGTTCTCGCGAATTAAAATCATTGTACCCCCATGAATTAAATTGGTTCTAGAATATCTGGACAATACAATGTAATTTGGTACATAAAGTGGTTCATTTCAGTCAACCAATGTTCCGTCACAAGCACAATATTAGGGTAGTCAGTACTTTCCAAAAATAAATAAAACTCGTTTAACTTTATTTCGTATAGACTGAACATTCAAAACTACTACATTAATATTTAAAGTATTACAATTTACACTGGTTGGTTTGTAATTTACCATCCTTTAAGGCATGTTTAAAATTTATTCCGCGATTTTGGTTGTTCCACAGAACTGTTTATGTTTTGACCGGTGTAGTAGTTTCCCGTTGAAAATTTGAGGAATTTAAAATATTTTGATTACTTAAAGTACTACTTGTGTTTATATTATTTTCCAAATCATATATACTACTTACTAAAGCTATCTCAGACTCAGAACGGTGCTCCCTGGTTATACGGATCACACTGAACCATGTTTATGCAAGGCACAAAAATTAGAAATATTATTTAAACGATGATCAAAATTCAAAATACGAACTATTTCTTTTTTTAAGATCCGATCTGAAAAAAACAGAACCGTTTCCCTAGTGTTGAGATCAAGAAAATGAATACCACCTTTTTGTATATCGACCAAACCCTGGCACAATAGCTAAAAAATATTACAGTTAAATTTTATATTTTACTATTAATATTAACGTTAAACTTAGAATTAAATTTAAACTTATAGTAGGGTACAGAGACAAGGATTAGATTAGATGATCTAGTTGCCCAAACTTTTCACTTAAGTTTTTTTATTGATGGAAGTTTCTTATGCCTGAAAAACGTTTGGGGCCTGCCAGAATCATAACAAATCATTCATTGTAAAGTCTTTTTGTCAACACAAGTAAATCACTTATAACATCCGTATAGCAGGCATATGGTTTAATGATAGTTTGGACACTATAATCGGCATAAGCTGCCAAAGCATCACCCACACCATAGCCAAACTGGTCGCAAAGAAGGAGTATTCTGCTCTTGTTGACATTTACCTTGTCTTTGTTTTTCACTGAAATTTCAGCAACGCCGTCCACACTTTGTTTGACCTCTAATAGCTCTTTAGCCAAAGACTTCTGTCGAACATCATCTTCATGGGCAGTATGTAAATTTTCTTGTATAGAAAAATAGGTCCGACTTTATTTTTAATTCATTGGTAAACTTCGTTGTCCTTGGTGAGAGTTTCAATGGTAATTAGCATGTTACCTTTAATAGAATTAAGTTCGCATAGTTCATGTTTCATACTACTTATTTTGGACTCCAAGTCTTGTATATTTGACAAAAGCTTTCTATTATCGTCCAAGAGCCGAACAACCTCTTTATTGAGACTTGAAATTTCTTCCTTCTGTAACCTAATCTGATCGTCATATTCCCGCTCAGCAATATAAACGTTCCTGAAAATCCTTACTCCTTCTGTCTAAACGGAATATATGATTGTCCTTCTGTTTAATGATCATGGGTTGGTTCTGTTTTCGTATTGGGTGGCGTCCCGGTCCACACTTTGGCGTAGGTCCTCCGCCTTTACGCGGTTCATTCCCTCAAAATCCTTCTTTTCGGGATTTCCACCCCCTTGAGGAAAAGTCCCCCTTTAAAGTTGGGCTACATGTCTCCATCGGTCTCCTCAAACCCGGGATTTTCTTCTCTACGCGGTTTGTCTTCAACATTTGGGGTCAGCAATGGCTCTTCTTGTCGAAGGCTCAGAGGGTAGTCACCCTCACTGAGTCTCCGGGTTTTTTTTCACCGATTGCTCAATATGCGGAAGCTGGACTCCTGCCCCGAAACCGATGAAGCTTTGGACTTCCTCGAATCATACCCAGGCCGGCTTCACCGGGCATGGTAGCGGCACCTAGTCCCTTCAGTTGATATTCATAACCTTCCATTTGACGTCCTCCACGGCAGTCCTTCCAAAATAACCTGGAGCTCTTCCTTTCCCCGCCGACGAGTCCTCCACGCCCAAGGTGCTGGCCGACTTGACCCTGTCTTCTACCACTCCCAAACTCCTGGAGAAACGGAGCCCCCCGTTCGCCTGAGATTCAAGGCGGCGAGGGAACTGTTTCGTTTCCTGAAACCAGAAGTTTGCGATTTCTTTCCAAGTCCTGGGGCCGAAAATACTTTCCTAGACGGCCCCGGGGCGCCGCTCCAAACTCCGAAAACACCAGGTTCAGTAAACTAGGCACTAAGTCTCTTTGGACCCAATCTTCTCGATAACAACAATAGGAATCCTATAAATACAGCTTCAACTCAGAGTACGTTACTTAAACAAAAAAAAAACAAAAATTAAACTTGTTTCCCGAACTTAAACCGGTAACCCAAAACCCATTGGCAGACGGCAGAACCCGGTATCAAAGAGATGTTTACCTCTTCAAAGTCTAACAGTCATCTCCTTACATCTCTTAATTTGTCTGCTATTTATAGGATTCCGTAACAATCTCATTCTTTTATTAGTATTTTGCAAGTAAATGAAATAGTTTATTAGTTTCCAAATTTTAAAGTATTTGAAAAAACATACAATTATATAGGACATTTCAGTGGGGTTCCACCAAAAATTTTCATGAAAAATCTTCTTTTATTTTGTTTCAAATAACTGGAAAAAAATCTCCTAAAATTTTGGGCGAGTCTTAGATCGTTGCTCCTTTTTGACACATCTAAAGCTTGTGTGGGATGATGCAATTCTTGTTTTTTTTTTAGAATTTTTCCTTAAATGTGGTTATTAAGTTAATTTTATTGACGTACTACTTTTTTTACGACTTACTTTTCTGGCTTTCACTACATTAATGCAGGGGCTCTCCAGAGCTCAGTATTGACACGCAATGGCATATATTGACTTAAAAAAAGTAAGTGGACTCCAACTATTTAAATATGTAATAAAAACTAACAAAATATAGGTTAAAAATAAATTCTTTCCCTAAATTTATTTAACTTGCTTCAAACAGTGGGGGGCTTGGGCCCCTGCTTCCTAAGCATAAGCTACTGTTGTTACCAACAATTCCTTTTATAAACGATCTTTCTTATCTACAATAATTATGTTTTGCTAATGCACTTATTATTTCTCGTATTTAGGGTTTTCAATCCAGTCTATAAGTCTAATTGAAAAAACAAACGCAGGGTATGGTATGGCAGATATCTCGTTTCTTTCAACTTATCTAGATAGAAGCACTAAAATTTTGTAGAGAAAAATTGCCTCAAAGACATAATCATGAGCTTTGTTGTGAAAAGATCTGCTAATACTATTCCTTACCTATGGGCAGCCAAGATCTGCAGAACAAAAGGTCATTTTTTTTGTAAGCGTTTTTTTCGAGAATGACCTTTATTAAGATTTATTATATTTATTAAACATTATACATTATATGCATGACTGCAGCAGCTTCGAAAATTTTGGAATTTCTCTTTTAAGCCAGCCAGTACTTCTCGCCTTCCAATCTGTATGATTACTACAAAATGGAAACGTGTTCTAAGTTTTAAAAAATAAAAAATGTCAAACTGGGTTTAAAGCTTCAAAAACAATACAATTTCTATAGCGGTTTCATTTTAATAACATTTTTTACGTAACATATTTTACATAATATACACTCAGGGAAACAAAAATACCGAATAATCTTGAAATTTGCCATAAGACCCATTGCTAATTGTCTGTACCAAAAATTTCTGTATTACCTTTTAAAAAATTATTAAACAGGTGACGAAAATGTAAAGTTTAAAAAAGGCAATCTCACATTTGGGTATTATTACAACATTTGTTGTGTTTCTGTTTAATCCCACACTTTGTACAAAGTTTAAAAAAAAAGCATTACAAATTAAATGGTGTTATTGATTTAAAATGTGTAACACTCTGTCGGTTTATCAGTAACACATATTTTACTCACCTCGTTTGATGTTTTTTTAGTGGTAATATAATTATTTAATAACATCAGTGCATTTTCCGAACCAATCCCAACAAACATTTTCTCGTCCTTTAAATGAAACTCTGCTCCCATATCCAGATTTTTTCCCTATTTGACTTTTTAATTCCACCCGAAAACCGTTCGCTCGATTAATTACCCCACTATTACAAGAAAGTTTTATTCTGCGTACCGACAAGCTTTGGGGAATTGTATTTTTCCCTTCTGCTCTAAGAAATTTACCAATATAATTCTTTCTTTAAGGTCTTTTCTGAAGGCGCCCCGAATTGGCGTTATCTAATTCACCTCAAAACGGGATATATTGGGTAATACGATTTTAATGTTTTTAAAAAATACCTAATCAAAGACCAATGTGCAACAAAACAACCTTCATGGAATTGGAATTAATTATATTATGGGCTTTATTAACAAAGTGTGTTATAGTTAATATCCATGCAGATAATGGTGAAAAAATTCAGTGATATTTTTATAAGTAGGTTTGCTAAATCAATCCAAAGAGAAATTAAAAATTGTCTTTGGGAGAAACAAAGCAATTGGGTAGGTAAGTGAAGGGCTTACTTAAAAACTCTCGGATATTTTTGTTTCTTCGGATGTTTTGTTCTGGTTAGTTCTAGTTAGTTACAATCATCATTCTTATAAGTAAATTTATTATTTGTTTGTTTATTTTTTCCTGTAGATAATTAGCATTAAATATCTTTAATTAAAAGTTAAATTGAAATAACTTTTGTTCATTTTGCGTAAATATTTTGTAGTCCTTTAAAATATTAAAAATAGGCACGTTTTGATTCGTAAGGTAATTTGATAAATTGAAATGGGCGGTTTAAAAGCGGGTCGAGCTTCCCATTCGTCCATCGTTTATTTCTGCAGTATTTAGACTGTGAGGTCCGCTGCCTGCAGAGTCTCTCGTTTTCTGTCAAAACCGTCAAATCTTTATTCCCTTTTGGGCTATGTCAGGGACTTTGCTTTTCAAATTATACATTTATCAAAATAAAATTTTTTTGGTTGATATCTTAAAAATTTATTTTTTCCTTAAACAATGAAAAGCATACTCCCAAAATTGCATAAGTAAAGGATTATTTTTTTTAAATACCTTAAGTATCTCAAGAGCACTATTTTTTATTTATTCCATTTTTTTTTATTATACAAATCCAGTCCTGTAACAACTTAAAATCCCTCTATTATACAGAAAAAGTCTAAACAAATGAAAGGGGCTCAAAGTTGCCGGTTTAAAGATTAGGTTATGCGGCGCGGGTGCTATGTAAATAAGTGTAAGAAAATATACTAACCGCATGAAGATTGACCTTAGTTTGCTTGGAAAACCCTGAGGATAAACTTTGTTTAAAACTTTTAAACGATTTGGGGGAGTAAGGAATAAAATTTACATTGTGGGTATCGCTGTTAATAATTAAAATAAATTTAAATTAAAATTAAGTGCAACCGGCACGCTGTGGTCTAAAATAATTTTAAATACGACTAAATAAACATAAAAGAAGGAAATCAGAAATATATTTTTATTTTTGATTTAAAATAAGTATCTGATTCAAACGCCACCAGCTAATCTCGGATGTGCTTAGTTAATGTAAAAATCAGAAGCTGAACTCATTTTAAGGCAGCTTATATTTTTTAAAATAAAATCCCATCAAAAACATTAATGTTAAAAAAAGGAATTTTATCCAAAAATTTTGGCCTTAAAAAGTACTAAAATCTAAAATTAAACCAAGTCCTTTTTTACTTGGGAAATTTTACTGATCTGTCTATATTAATGCATGTTTTTTTAAAAATACAAAATATTATTTTCTTAATACAGACAAAGATTAAAAAGTTTCCAGGTAAAAAAATATTTTGTCTAATTTTGGGTCTCAGTGCTTCAAGAGGCCAAGATTTTTGGATAACAACTTGGCTTTTATTTTACGTAAGTGTTTTTTGTGGGATTTTTTCTCTTTCTTCGGAGTTTAATGAATGAAAAGAAAATAATTAAGGAGAAGTAATAATTTTTCTCCGAATATAAGTTATTTTACAGTTTTATTTATATAGGTAGACACGTTCTGTAATCCCGAATTTGTAGTTGCTTTTAATAAGGAGAATAATGTTTTTGGGTCGATTTTTTTTTTTAGCGAATAAAATCATACCCCATTTTAAATTCTAAAACAGTTAGAACCTTAAAAACTTATGTTTTAATCAGATTGCACACTTCTAAATTACCTCTTTGATATACGATATTATCGCCCTTGCTTCAGGACGTTCCAAAAAAAATATGCACTTTTTTCCTTTACTGGTGTCCTAAAACCTATCTACATTTCAACATTAAAATGTTAAGTTTAGTGAATGAGTGAGTTAGTCAGTAGTAAAAGGGTCGATTTTTAAAATTAAATATCTCAGAAACCACATGACATAGCCTATTTATTTTTTTTTCAATTCAATTAGAATACGTATGTCGATATACATACCAAATATCCCTAACTTTATGTCCACGATAAATAAATTATGAAAAATGGAATATCGCAGAAACCTCTGTTTTAATTTACACACTACGTTCCTAGATATGTCACATATTCGTGCACAGTTTTAAAAATTGCGGCAACTTTTCTTTAGTGTATAGAGAATAGTTTAGGCTCTATTTTCTTGCAAGTACGTGGCTATTTAAGTAATTTTTTAGGTCATTTTTGAATACTTACCGGGCCACGGAAGAAAAAAAAAACGCTTAAACTACGCCTTAAACCGTTAAAATGTAAAAAATGGCGACTAATTTAAATTTTCCAATAAAATCAAAACCCTCTACAACG
>JAHBCN010006003.1:0-51380 GCA_019359885.1 Listronotus oregonensis | reverse complement strand
TATGTTATAATGTAATTTGCTACTTTCTCTGTATTAAAAGTGAAAAAAAATGTGATTTTAAAGGAACTTATATTATTAATTGCATTAATATTGTACAAAATACCAATCCTTTGACGTTTTGATTTCAAATTTGCATAAAAAGTAAGACACCAAGCATCATACTGTCGTTTCAATAATTCCATTTCAATATTTTTTCCAAAGCCCATCTACTGATATAACATTATATCACCATATGACGAGCAGGGTTGGCAACCGTACTATAATTTAACTCATATACATACTATAATTATACTTCTTTTTACTATGTACTATCATGCCTTTACAATAATCCTTAAATCTACTATAATTTTTATAAACCAGATTTTTAGAGTAATTAATTTTAAAATATTTGTCATTTGGCGCCGAAATGATGACTGTTGATACTATACATGGCCATCTTAATTTACTTAATTTTAAGGGTCACTTCTGTAACATAGAGATTGTGCTCCTACCTCTAATTTTTTCTAATCTACTGTAATTTTTATTGGCACAATAATCCCACTCTCCAGGGTTGTTAACCCTGATTACGAGTTCCCTCTAAATAGGTAATTTATTGACTTACCAATTATGTTTGAGCAATGCAAGAGACGTTCCTATATACGGCAGCATAAAATACAAACTAAACTGGTGAGCCTTCCACAACTTTCCAGATAATTCTACCACATTAAAAATTACTATTGAAATGGCAATTATTACACTCTGTCCTACTTCTAATCCATTTACACCAGCTAAAAAAATGTGGCTTTTGGTATTAAAACAAAAATAGCTCCCATCCATATAATAACAAAATTACATGTATTATATATATTATCATCTCCAATACCTTCTATAATTTATTTTTTGTAAAATGCAATGGATTCCCATACATAATTTTTATTGGCTTTAAATAACCCTTTATAGTTAAACCATACTTCTGCCAAATATTTTTTGTAATTGTCTTGAAAGTTACCTCCAATTCGATTTTGACCATATTTGGTTTACGGGATTTTTTTGAGGCGCTGATCACGAAAAAAAAATCGTCAACGTTTCGTTTTCGAGATATTCATGATCAAAGATGAAAATCAAATTTATCTCATTTTCACTACATTCCCCCTTCTTTTTGCACACAATTTATGATTTTTACACTAAATTGGCACATTATATTTTATAAACACCTAAAAACCATTTTTTATGTTAATTTTACACTTTTTTCCATTAACTTGCGAAGCTTCACTTTCAAACGAGGCGGCCATGTTTGCTAAATAATTCCCTAGTGTATACATGGTTGCAGCGTTTGAAAGTGAAGGTTGCAATTAAATGGTAAAAAGCTATAAAATAAATATTAATACAGGTTTTTAAAAGGTGTTTATAAAATCTTGTGTGACAATTTAGTGTAAAAATTGTTTCAAAGAGATTGGTTAGGTTGATTGTCAACTTTGACGATAAATATCTCGAAAACGAAACGTTGCCGAAATTTTTTTCTAAATCGGAGTGGAGGCAACTTTCGAGACAATTACCTTTTTTTACAAAACTTTATAACAGAACTATAACCTGGCAAATATAAAACAACCCGAGGCACAACAAAATTAAAATGTACAAATGTAACAAAACAATTTTTGTTCTTATTTTGGGGTTGTTCGTCGGGGTAAATAATTGCAAGAAAAAATACTAGGAATTTATCTATTTTAATAGTAAAAAACAGAGTTTGCTTTTTGGTATTAACTTTTTTAACGTCTTAAAACTAAACTACAGTCAAAAAGTATTTTTTAAGCGGCCGATGGCAAGGTCCGAGGATAGACAACGCACCAGACCGCGTTAAGGAGGTATATGCGGCTCATAAAAGTTTTCAGTTAAGAGGGTTTGTTACAAAAATAATTTATTATTGACTTGTGAATTATTTAAATGATTCTGTGTCAGTACAAAAATTTATATTTAAAAAAATTATGGCTGTTAATTGTTACATTTTTTCTGATCCATAATAATATTCAGATTAGTTTTTATGTATTTTCTCTACCTTTTCTTTGAAGAAATGCATATTTCTTATGTTTGCTTCGATTTATAGACATTAGGAAAAAATAAAATAATAATGTAAATATATATAATAACAACAAATAATAATAATATAATATAATAAATCTACCAATAACAAAAATACAAATTCTTTATATGATGAAATTGAAAATAATATTTTAAAAATCAAATCATGGTGTAACTCTTACTGGCTTTTTTTAATAGAACTAAAACTAATATTTTAGCATTCAAATGTGTTCCCAATAACATATTTTTCAATGATGAAACTATAAAATCCTCTCCAAGTACTACATTTTTAGAAATTTAACGGCCGACTGATGATTGCGTTGTAAAATTTAGCAATGGACTTAGCAATTGTTAAAAGTTAACAACGAATGTTTAAAAAAATGTCATTATCAGTGTTATTCAATGATTTAAGTAGGCAACCTGTCAAAATCTGACATTTTGTTAAACATTTTTAACCGTTGTTAACTTTTAACAATTGCTAAATTTAACAACGCGATCATCACTCGGCCGTAAGTCGATTGTAAAAGGAATTTCAAAGAACATAGAGAAAAATTATGTAGTAAACTTGGGCCCCATCCCTAATTTAAAAAAAATTATTTAGGAGGACCTCCCATTGGTTAATAAAAAATTTAAAGAAGAATTTTATATTGAAAATCCCGGAGGGGATTTATGCAATTTTTTTGGGGGGGAAATTTTTAAAGGGACATTTTTTTTTAATTTTTCCTTTGGAGTGTTTGAAAAGGGGGTTTTAGTTTTTTCCTAAAATTTTTTAGGGGAATTTTTGGGGCCAAAAAATTTTAATTTGAAAAAGAGAAAAATTTGGGAATTAAGCGTGCTAAATAAAACAAATTCCCTACAGACCCCAAATGAGTTTGGGGATTTTATTAAAAATTCAAAAAATTTAAACAAAAGAGGGTTATGGAAAAAAGTTGTTTTGCGTCTTTAAATTTTTTTTTAGGCCGGAAAGAGAGCCGCCTGGACAATGGGTAACCACTTAAATTTGGGAAAAAAAAAAAAAGAAAAATACTGGGCTTTTCGCTCATAGTTTCCTTTGAAATTAATTAGGCACAGTTATAAATATTTGGTATGGGCGATTTCGAAAAAAGAACAAGAAAAGAAAATTTGTCTTAAAAAAAGGCCTAAAATTTTTGCGGGCTTAGGTTAACCCTTTGTATTGCAAAAAAAAATTTAAACGGATTTTTAAGGTTAAATTTAAGCCGGGGGAAATAAACCCTTTAAAGAATTCAAAAACTTGTTTTAAAAAGTTTCAAATATAAAAACATTTTTGGTTGGTTTTAAGTGAAAGAAAAATAAAATTGGGGTTTTCAAGCAAGGCTTTTGGCAAAAACAACCGATGGGCCAATTTTATCAAAGAAATTTGGAAATTTTAAAGGCAAATTTGGGTTTTGGAATTTGGCAACCCCCTTTACTAGTTACCTTTGAGTGCAAAGGCTAATTTAAAGCAAGAAAGAAAAGAAAAATTATTTCCAAATTTTAACGGTGGAAAAAGTGGCCCAGCTGGGACAAATTTAAAAGGGAAATTTTGCAGATGCTCCCCAAGGGGTTAACTTTTTTTGTCCCAAAGCGCAAAAAACAAATTTGGATTTTTAAATTTAACTGTTCTTTTTTTAAAAGAATCGTTATAATGAAATTGCCGAGACCGGCCTTTTTTAAGATCTTTCAAAATTGATATAATAAGGGAAAAATTAATTTTAAATAGAAAGGAAAAATTGAAGCGACCAAAAGGAAAATTAAATAAATTAACAACTGCACTTCCTATGCTGCAGGATTCCAAAGGTTTTCTAGTGAGCATTTATAAATTTCCAAATGAATTTTTATTACCCTACAAAAACTTCAAAATTTGGAAATACACTAATAGATTCAAAAAGAAAAGGGTTTAAACAAAAACAAAATTTTTTAAACATCCATCAAAAAAGGCGCGGGGAAATGAAGACCCGCATTCCAAACCGATTTGGCAGAAGGAAGTTTTGCATTTTGTAAAAAGGTTTTTCTAAGTTTTGAACTTTTTCCTTTATGGAAAATTTTCCCTTAGATTTCTAATCAACAAGAAAGTAATGGGGAACCATTGAGAAGTTGCTTCAATGAGTTAAAAATCAAGGAAGCCCGATTTTAGAGAAGAAGTTTAATTATTAAAATTTTTGAAAAAAATTTTCAAGCGTACTACCATTTAATTTATACAAAATCGATTTCCCAAAAACCAGCCAAAACCGAAAGAAAAATTTCCATTTAATTAAAACTTTGCGTTCCAAAAACAAAAAAATAACGGATTTACAAATTAATTTTTAAAAAATTTAAAAACCTTTAAATTAATAACCGTTTCAAAGTTTCTGACAAAAGAAAAAACAGCCTTTTTTTAAGAAAATTCAAACGGAATTTTTAAATTTATTTCCCAAAAATTTAAAAATTAAAGAAGTTTAATTATTTTTTTAACTTTACCTTTAAGACCCAAACTTTTGAGCGGGACATTAAAAAACCCTTTTATTTGGCCTCCATTTTGGTTTTGATTTTTTTTACGCAATGCCCCTTAAAACACCAGACAATTTTTAAAATTAATTTTTTATTAAGTACTTTCTGAATTGGGAAAAATTAGAAGTTTTTATAATTTTTTTAAAGAATATCGGGGAAAATTTTTATTTTTGGAAATTTTTTTTTAAAAAGACTATTAAAATTTAGGTTTTTTACAAAAGGGCCCGTTTATAACGGGGAAAGTATATGTCCCTTTTAGGGCAAAAATATCAAAATAAATTTTATGAATATGTGAAAAACTTGACAGAAAAGCTTAACAATTGGCAACTTTCGTATTAATCGCTAATCAGTAGATTCATTTGCTATAAAATAAACTAAGTTTTAAATATTTTAATCTTAAAATTAAAAAAATAATAATAGCGTGAAGTCCGTGAAGTCAGTCGTTTATTGCCGTGGTTTATTGTGTGTATTGGTCGCGGTATTTTTGTCCGTTTTTTATTACGTGCAATGCAGTTTTTAATGGTGCTAAATTCATTAGGCAGAAGGAGAGAGTTAAAAGTACGCGAAAACTGGGTTCGACGAAGTGAGGCTTGTGTAGAAACTAGAGAACGACGTTTTGAGCAACTTATTTAAACTAAAATGTAGCTGTTCCTTTTTTTCATAATTAGACACTTTCCATTCTTCAAGCAAAATAAAAAAGCGCTGTTTTAAAACATATTAATTTTTGTTCTTAAAATGGATATTAGGCTTAATTTTGTGTTAAGCACATTTATTTTTTAATTACAAATAAAATGTAAATAAACATCTCTTTAAAAAAAGTGTAAATAGTAAAACCTTGCAAAAAACGTTCAAGGTTCGACTCCATGTGATGAAGCAGGCGCGCTGCTGCCAAATTTTTTAAACTTTGAAAAGCTATAATTCGAAAACAATTCAGTTTTGACCCATGTGGCTTTTTTGACTTGTTTTGAGCTCCACTATCGCCCATTAAAATTGTGACCATCATACTTTTTACAACCTGTATTTGTCCAGCTAAGTCCAAAGATTAGGAACCATTATTTATATCAAAAAGAATTTTTAACACTTACTTCTCTGTATATTTTAGAAACAGTATCTTTAATATACAAAAATATTAGTTTAATAATTTTAAGAATTCTTTGCACAATACTAGACAAAATCAATGGCGGATTCAGAGAGGGGCGAATGGGGCGATCACCCCCCATCAGCCAAAAAATTAAAGGGGAAAAATAAAAAAAAACGAGTTAAAAATGGAAGAACGTAACTGTTGTTACGGTACTTAGTTAGTTATTAATTAAAAACTTTTTATGTTGCATTTGGTTAGGCATTAGTTATTTGTAAAAAGATACTACTCCAGAAACCGAAGCTGAAAAAAATGCAAAACCTGGCAGTTTTTTCAAAATGCAAAGTTTCATGCAATTTGCATGAAACTTTGGGATTAAGTTTAACTAACTCTCCTTTTTAAAAATCTATATTATACCGATGGGCGCTTTTTATTTTTTAGGGGTGAAAACTACTCTTTATTGCTAAAACCTATAAAGCTATACATTAAAGCATCAGTTGAGTAAAATTTAACTCAAATAGGTTGAAAAAATAGTATTTTGTTTCTTTGAAACATTATTTAAAATATTTCAGCCCTTAAAAATCAAACCCTATTATGATTTATTTAAAAAAAATACCTTAAGAAATTAATATATTATCACAGTATTTGCATGAAAATTTGGGATTAAGCTTAACTTACCCTTCGCTTCAAAATCTTCATTATGCTAAAAGGCGCTTTTTATTTTTTTAGGAGTAAAAACTACCTCTTATTGCAAAAACCTTCAAAACTTTCATACTAAAGCTAAGGTCACATAAAATTAGGCTCAAATATGTTAAAAAATAAGTATTTAATTGTTTGAAACACTATTTAATATATTTCAACTTTTGAAAATCAACCCAAACACAATTATTTACCCTAGAAAAATTACCATTTTTTCACAGAGTGGTAATTAAAAAATATGACTGCTCAAAAGTATTACTAATTTAATTTTGTAACTTTTTAATCCTCAAAAATCTACCCCTTACAATATTACAATGCAAAAAATTGTACAAAATCTCAGATTTTTTAAAAAATGCATCGAATCGCATAAAAAGTTGGAATTAAGTTCGACTCACCCTTAAAGTGTGTATTATGCCGATGAGCGCTATTTTATTTTTTAGGGGGTAAAAACTACCCTTATTACTAAAACCTTTAAAACTTACTTCACTTTCATATTTAAGCTTAAATCAAGTAAAACTTGGCTTAAATAGGTTTAATAATAAATGTTTAATCTTTGAAATATAAGCTGAAGTAATTCAACACTTAAAGGTAACCCCTATTATGGATTAATGAAAAAAATATTTAATGGATAAAATAGAAAAAATACGTACAATTACATTAAAAAATGTATTGAAATTAAAATATATTTACAAAAAAATGTATTTGGGCTTTTAAAATGCCCAAAAAAATGGTTTTTAAGCATAAAGCTGGAGTCTCATGCATCCGATTTCCGACGATCCGATCATCCGAAAGTATTTTGATTGGTCAGAACATGTGGCGCCACAATGTTCTGACCAATCAAAATACTTTCGGATGATCGGATCGTCGGAAATCGGATGCATGAGACTCCGGCTTACTCCTTCAGTTTTTGTGATAAAAAGTTCTTTAAAAAACCCTTTTGTTGTTTTTTTTAAGAGCTATAAGTGCTATATCTTAAAACGTTTAAAACCCTTACTTTTTTAAAGATGTCAGTCTAAAGGGCTGAAAGAAGGTAGTGCTCGTCTATACACACGCGTTTTAAACGTTTGTATCACACAAAATTGTTGTAATTAAAACAGCTACAATTTGATACCTTAGTAATTTTTACGTAAAAATTTACATCATACATTACAACATACACTTCCTTAGATTTCGAGTTATTTTAAAGAAAAAGTAATTTTTTATTAAAATTCTGAAATTTGATTTTCACTTGCAGCTGCATTTTTTTTTTCAAAATTAAGCAATTTAAATCGTTTAAAATTTTAAAATGTATTTATGATACATAAATAAAGAGAATTGAAAAAGTGCTACGACTCATTTTAATTAGGATGGTAATTAAGAGGTGTTTTTGAAGATTTTTGCACTGAAAAAATTTTGGTCTAACCTTATTTAAATCATAACTCACTCAATCTTTACGATACCTACCTTTTTTTTTTTTTTAAAGAAAGGTCTTTGCAAATTCTTTAAAAAATTGTTTTTTTCTGAAAAATACTTTTTGATGAAAAACAGCTAACATTTAACAAAACAACAACTTAGTTTGTAGTGGTCCCACAGCAGTTACAAAAAAAAATGTATTCGTTTTTTTACAAGCTACAATTTTGTTATTTACAGTTTTTTTAGATAAAATGCATACTTATCGAGTTATTTGCAAAACGATTAAAAAAGTTAATTTTATCGACGAAAAACTTCGACTTTTGATTGCAAATAACTCGAGAAGTATGCATTTTACAAAAAAAATGCATAGAATATTTTTTGCTTAAAAAACATTTTTCTAACGATTCCTGTGGTTAAAATATAAACAAATTTCCCCCTCGGGATGGTTTGGCAACCAGCCCCAAGGTAAAGGCGCCCTTCGGCATGATATAGATTTTGCTCCTTGGACTATTTCCTACCTACTGTCAAAATTTCAAGTCATATTATGCATTTTGAAAAAAATTGCTAGGCGAAATAGTTCGTTTCCTGGACTATACCGTAATTTGCAATTTACAAATAAAGGCAGACGGGTGGCTAACCTGGACGGGGGACTCCCGAACCCCGGACCTCGGACCTCTTCTACGTTGAGGGGTATTCCAATACATTTACCCCCAAACATCAAATTCTGCCTAAGACCGCCCCCCCGTAAAGATTTTCTGAATCCGCCCTTGGATTCTCAACTTTATCTTCCAAATCCATGTTCTTTTATTTAATCCAAGATCTTTTATTTATGACATAAAAAAATGTTTAATCACCTACCTGCTAGTATTAAAAATAAAAATAATTCTTATAAATTCAAACTGTCCGCTAAAAACTTAATGTTAGGAAAAGCTTATTTTGTATTGTCTGAATACTTTGAAGATAATTTAGAAAATATTTATTACATAGAACTATTATATAGTCTTTTTACTCATAATATCATATGATTTATTTTTATTCTTCGGTATTATCATACTTAGTTTTATTTTATTCTGCTTTGCCGAAAAGATGTAAATTCTCATATGAAAATAAAGCAAAATTATTATATGTTTATTACAGAAAAGAAATAATACAATCCACCTAACGAACCGTATCGTGAAAACAGACGTATACGACCGTATAAAGTGTGTTCCGCGTTATTCTAAGTGTTTTCGGTAGTTCTAATTCGAATTTAAATTTGAATTTTTGTTTGACGAAAACCTAAAACATTTAAATGACTAGTACAAGTGATGGTTCCGCGATTAAGTCTCCAGAAAGGCGATTAATTAGACATTATTCTATTGGCTCAACGGCTAGCCAAAAATTAAAAAATAACTTGAATGTGGACAAAAAAGGGAACAGATAAAAACGTATCTGAATAAATGCAAAACCAGTGTAAACAAAACAGAACAAAAAATAGGGGATTCCGGCAAAACCGAAACAGACAAAAAACCTTTTAACGACATTCCGAAAATACAGGATTCAACAAAAGCAATGGAATTTTTAAATGATTTTGATAATGAAGACGTTTTTAAACCTAAAAATTCTGTATTTAGGACACCGCCAAAAGCAAATAGACAAAACGAAAGTGACACTGAACTAATATCAAATAAGCGAAGCAGATCAGAGACCAGCCCAGAAATGTCGGCAAGCACAAAAAAACAGTGCAGTGAGAAGGAAACTGCAAAAACTGTATACCCAAAGCCCGTTTTTTCGGAAAATATCATCCTGCAAATGTTTAGTAATTTAGACAAAATAAACGAGATTGCTAATAAAACCGAAAACTCTTCAAGAAATGATAAAGAATGTCTTAAAGAAACTTGCAACAACCTACAAAAATTATTGACATTGGTAGTTTTTAACAGTGCCTCCATTGAAAAGGAAAACATATTGCTAAAAAATCAGCTACAACTCAAAGACTACGCCCTGAAATCTGGCAGTAGTTTAGATTTAGACCAAGCAAATGATCCAGGTCGGAACAAAACACAAAGCCAAAGGAAGAAAGTTTATGCTGACGTTGTAGCTACAAATATAGATAAGAGCAAAAGAAATGAAAACACTTCACATGTTGTAGAAAATCAGCCATGGAAAACCCCTACATCAGCAAACAAACATGAAACTGTTATCCGCATAGAAAACATAAATAACCCAGCAGAAGCTCTTAAGCAGCTTAAACAAGAAATAGGAAATACAGATGTAGGAAGGGCTTTTAAAAACATCAGACATACCCCCTCAGGAGCAATCATAGTGGAAAGCTTTGACAAAAATCAGCAAAAAAAATTAAAAGCAGCAGTACAAGACAAAGAAAACATCAAAATCAAAGAGTCACAAAGTAACGACCCCATGTTTATGGTAACTGGAATTCTAAAAGGATTTTCTGATAAAGAATTTCTCCAAGAAATAGAAAGGCTAAATTATGAAATTGTGCAAGAGCTGGGCTACAGTGTGTCTGATAAAATAAAGGTAATTGCTAAAAAACAGTGTCGGAATCCAACAAAAGAAAACTGGATCCTGCAGGCAACACCTATGGTTCCTAAAAAAAGGTAAAATTTTCTTTGATTTAATGTCCGTCCATGTGGAGGAACATTTTAACCTGGCACTGTGCTTTAAATGTTGTGGTTTTGGTCACGTTTCCAAATACTGTAGTTCGGAAAAAGAATGCTGCCACAAATGCGGAAAAGAACATAATGCAAAAGACTGCATTGAGGAAAATTACAAATGCCCCAATTGCACAAAATTAAAGCTGAAAGATATTAATCACTCGGCAAGAGACAAGATTTGTCCAGTATACAAGCGACGGTTAAATACATACAGAAATGATATTAATTATAAGGATTTTTTATAGATGAAGCATCGGTAGTAAGTGATTCCGATAGTAAAATTTATAGAGAAAAGGAAAAAAATGACCAACGATGTAGCATTATTCATCAGAATGTACAGTCTCTAGGAAATTCTATAGATATGATTAATGATATGCTTGAAGAACATGTGGATTGTGAATGTTTTTGCCTTTCAGAATACTGGAAAACAAAAGAGCAGTTACGAACACTCAACATAAATAATTTTAAACTGGTATCAAGTTTTTGCAGAGTAGGTCGGTATGGGGACGCTGCAGTGTACCTTAAAAAGGGTATCAAATTTCGTCGAAGAAGAAAAATCGAAGAACTTTCTGTCGAAGGTGTATTTGAATGTGCATGTGTTGAGTGTACTTTTAAAAGTGAAAGTGTCATTGTCATATCAGTATATAGGCCTCCAAAAGGTAACCTGATATTGTTTCTTCAAAAAATGGAGAGCATGCTGGAACAAATCATAAGTGATCAGAAGAAAGTTTTTATTGCTGGGGATTTTAATATAGAACTTTTAGCAAATAACAATGTTGGAACAGAATTTTTATCTGTTATGAATTCTTTTGGTATGTATCCAACAATTTTAGAAAATACTAGGATAACATCAGCATCTAAAAGCTGCATTGATAATATTTTTTACAAATGTACCAAAACGTGATGTATACAGTATTGTTCTAAATACGGTAATATCAGATCACACGGCCCAAAAAATTATATTTGACTATAAACAGAGCACAGTAAAGAAATGTTATTTTAAAAGAATTTTTACTGAAGAAAGTAAAACAGAGTTTTTTAATACTTTAAAACAGCAACAATGGCAAGATGTTTTTGATTTAGATCAAGCTGATGTAAATAAACAGTGGTCTACTTTTATGAACACTTTCATGCTTTTCTTTAATCAGAGTTTTCCTTAAAAATTAGTTAATCCTAACCATAAAACTAAGAATCTATATAAACAAAATAAAAATATAAAAGATGTAAAAAATAGGTTAGATACGCTTTTATTATTAAAAAGACAAAATAACAATTATAGATAATTGTATTCATCTGTGAAAAGAGAGTATGATGAATTGTTGATAAAAGTACGGTCAGAAAATTACGTAAGTAGAATAGAAAACTTGGATAATAAAAATAAATGTATGTAGTCTATTTTTAGAGAAATCACAAATAATTGTAAAGAAAATTATGAGACAATTCCTGGAAAACCTGATGAAGTATCCAATAAATATAATAAGTTTCTTTTGGAATCACTTCCTAAGCTTATTAAAAAGATTCCACATATTAATTGGACACATAAAATTAAAGAAAATAACAGGTCAATTTTTTTAAAACGTGTTACAAACAAAGAAATTCTAAAATTAACCAAGCAAATAAAAAATAAACATAGTTTTGGTGATGATGAAATACCAACCAGCCTTATGCCTCAGGTTATTCCAGCAGTTGTTAAAGTTGTTGTGTATATAATAAACAATTCACTTAGAGAGGGCATATTTCCTGAACTCTTAAAGCTGTCAGCGGTAAGACCTATTTATAAGAATAAGGGAGATGCAAATGACATTAATAACTACAGGCCTTATAGTCTACTGTCGGCTTTTTCAA
Source organism: Listronotus oregonensis (assembly GCA_019359885.1). Classification (NCBI taxonomy): domain Eukaryota; kingdom Metazoa; phylum Arthropoda; class Insecta; order Coleoptera; family Curculionidae; genus Listronotus; species Listronotus oregonensis. Next base: position 39,167 of record JAHBCN010006003.1, on the reverse strand, counting down.
GGTTGTTTGAAATGGTTATGTGTAAACGGTTAGTCGAATTTATGAAAGAATGTAATATTTTTTCAAATAACCAATATGGATATCTTAAAGAAAAGTCAACTCAAACGGCAATTTTTCAATTTGTACAAGCAATTCTGGGACACCTGGAGAAGGGCGACATGGCACTTGGCTTATTTTTGGATCTTTCAAAAGCTTCTGACTGCTTAGACAGAAATTTGCTGCTTAGAAAATTACAGCTTTATGGGATTAGAGGACATGCCCTTGAATGGTTCAAATCTTACTTAAGTAATAGGACTCAGAGGGTAATAGTTTATAAGGATGGTATTTGTTACAAATCAGAGGTGGGAAAAAATATAGTAGGTGTTCCTCAGGGAAGTATACTTGGACCTGTCTTATTCATAATATTTATGAACGAAATAAATTTTGAAATTAATAGCCCTTATCTCAGCTTAACTGAATATGCTGATGATACTAATTTATTAGCTGGTGGTGCAAATATATCTGAAAAATCAAAAAATGCCGAAGAGTTATTCTCATTAATAAATATTTGGTTTCAAAAAAATAAATTATGTTTAAACGAAGATAAAACCAACACATTGCTTTTTAGAACAAAGTTAAATAAAACTCTCAAACCAGCATCTGTTTCAATTAAAAAGAATAATTTTACTCTCAGTAGCAACAACAAATTTCTGGGTATTTATATAAATGAGTTCTTAGATTGGACAAGACATATAGAAGAACTAACAACTAAGTTAAACCAAATCTGTTTTTGTTTATGAACCGTTACAAAATATTTGAATGAGGCAGCTCGCAGAACCCTGTATTTTGCAAATTTTGAGGGAACAGCTCAATATGGAATAATTTTTCGGGCATCAAACTCTAGGGCTCAAAACATTTTTGTAATTCAAAAGCGCATCATTAGAATACTATTCAAAATGCCTTATCTACAATCTTGTCGAGGGGTTTTTAAAGCTAAAAAAATGCTTACGATATATGGCTTGTATATATATGAAAATATCTTATTTGTTTTTAGAAACAGACACCTTTTTAATGTGAACTTTCATCATAATTATAATACAAGGACAAGTAATATTTGCTATCCAATACATAGATTAACATTAACAGAAAAAAGTCCCTACTACATGGGAATTAAACTTTTCAATAAATTGGACACAAACGTTAGAAATATAATGATTGAAAAAGTATTTAAAAGGAAACTAAAAACCTTATTAATAGATTTGGAGCCTTATAGTTTGGAAGAGTATCTTAGTGTGTGATTCTGGTGTTTTGAAATTGTACAGTTTTAGTTTTAGTGTCATTTTTTTAGGATTATTTTTTATTTTGACGCCGTTTCATTTTATGTTTTTGTCTATGCATTATATATTTAGTGTATTGTACTGAATGTAATTTGAAATAAAGAATATAAACAAATCAAAACAAACTTTTTAATTTTCATCAGTCATATTTAATATTTTTATATATTTTGTCCTCTATTGATTTTAAGATCTGTAAATCTGGATCAAACATGGTTTGATTTTGAATCTTTAAAATCATTGCCAAATAATATTGAAAAGACATTTTTATTAAACAAATTATTATCATTCATTTCAATGTGATTAAAGGCTATACATTTTTTCACAGGAGCAAACACTGCATTTAATTTACAAAATTAAAGATGTTTTTTATTTTGCCATCATTATCCCTTTTTAAGCTTATTGTATGTTACCTTTGGTGATTATCTGACACATTACTTGCATAGCTGCATGAAGCAAGTAAGTTTCTAGTTTGATTTTCTTGTATTTTTTATCGGATCATAGCGAAAAGCTAATAGGTAATCCACCTAGTTGTCTAACAGAATTTATAAAATACTGGGTAAATTTACCAAAAAGGTAAAAATCTAATAAATTTGGCAATGTTAGGTACACTCGCCTAACTTATGTCATCAGAGGTCATTTTGGTTCAACATCCTGAACTTTAAATGGAAGATATGAGTCCCCTAAATGCAAAACTCTGTATTTGTTTGTTATAAAATTTTTCAGGAAGCAGAAAAAACTGTGAGTAATTTAAATGCGCATGGCTTTGTTTAAAATTGTATTTTTAGTTAGTTCTAGTAACTTTGTTTTGAAATAACCATGCTCCTTAATTTGATATCCTACCAAAAATTTTTAAAAAATGCTTTTAAAATTAAAATACCGAGTTTTGCACTTACTTTTTGAAAATACCCAGTTTTGCAACTTAGAATTGCAAATACCCATAAGTGTATGTTTGTCCAATTATAGAACCTTTATCCCCAAACTCATTTTTATTTAAACGGAAAGCACAAAATATAAACTAAATTATTTTTATTGGGTATAATAATATTATACATTAAACACATTTTTTTTTTAATAAACAAAACAGGTACTTTAAAAAACAAACTCTTAGATTCTAGTTCTTCATTTTCTTCTTCCATGATTACTATTTGTTCTTTGTTGTTATTGTGCAGTATATTAGCATAAAACGAAGATCAGGGTGGTTAGACCAATCGGCTCCAAAATGTTTTTTTAATAAAACAAAAATTTAACATTTATCAACTTTTAGGATGGGTTCTGCAATCTTAATTACTTTAGAGGTGTAGACTAGAAGGTAATTTTCCTTTTTTAGTACTGATTTAAAGAAATCCAGAGCAGATTTGTAGTTATTTCTCCTCCTATTGAAACATTGCGATTTTCTTTAGTAGGTATAAATCTCCTAGATTCATTAAATTTAAAATGCCATTGAGAAGGCTTTTTCATGGATTGAGATACTTCTGTTTTTCAATAAAATATTTTCCAGTCGTTGCCAAGCTTAAAAAGTTTTGAGTAATTTTCTTCGTATCCCTCTCGATTAACCCAAATACTCTGGGGGAATAAAGAAACGTCCAACTACTGGAAAAACTATTTTCAAAGACGTTATAGGGTTTGAAGCATTATAACCTACCCAGAATATTAATAACTGTGGTATTTTTGTTTTGCCCTTTCACCCCCAGCTGCCAAGAATTAAACTTTCTTTGTCCTTTCCTTGAAATCGTGCTTTATTAATACATTATATTCTGCTAAAGTGACCACATATAAATTTTTGCAGTACATGCGAGCATTTTTTACCTACCTTAACACTTGCATCTCCACTCTTATCCACTTCTCTCTGTTTAATGTTCGTTTCCTATCTTTCCCAATTTGAAAAGGTGCGACTGTGGTATTTATTATAACAAAATATAATTATTATTAAAATTATTTTTAAAAAAAATTCAGACAACAAATAAATGAATAAATTAATCTGTCTACATGCACTTAATCACCTGACTGTAGGGTGCAACGCCATTGGCCTGTTACAATGACATAGTTTTGCATCTGACCAGTGAAGGCAAATACAGTGTTTTGCATCCAAGCTTCGTTTTTAAATGTATTTTTACTGAGCACATGGGCAGTTTTGCATCTTATTTACTAGAAGATAAGGTACAGTTTATAATAAGCAAGAGAATGACGCAAAAACATCACTTTTCAAAATTTTGTCAAATACCGAGTTTTGCCTTTAGGGGACTCATATATTTAGCAAATGGTTCTTAACTGGGCAAAAAAAAATTAAAATGTTTCTGATTTAAAACAAATTTTAGGCAAAAAACCTATTGTATCAAGGTACTTTTAGTATTTAAAAGAAAAATTTGTCGTACAACTGGTTTCCTTTATGCATAAATTAAAACCTGTAAAACCCATTATATAAGAAAATTGATCATTACCAAATTTTTTTATTGTACTCACCTAAAATGTTAATTGCATTTGTACAAAACACAGCCAACATTCCCATATACAGATAATAAATAAGACCAATATCAACACTAATTCCTAACCAATCTCGAAATGGTTTAGGCACGATAATGGTAGTTGTGTTAAAACTAACATAGTAGACCATTAATAGAGGCAACGAGGCTATTGTAGGCAGTAGTAATTTATGCCTCCATGGGACATCTAACACGTCATCTGCAAAGCCCAGTAATAACATGCAGCATATAGACAGTAGGGCTGCTATAAATTTGACAAACTAAAAAATTACATTTTTAACATTTAAAGTGCCTCCTCTGTCTCATTTGAAGTGTTTTGGGAAAAGAACCCTAAATAATTTTGTCTCATTTATTTGATTTTAATTACTCCTTCAAATAGATTGATAGTCTCAAAGTATAACCACCATAATATGACTGGTACTTACTTCGTCCTGGGGAAATGTTCCCTTCTCTAAAAGGTTATTTCCAAATGGCACAGGGATAAATAAAAACATTGTAATTAAAAAGGTGCATCCTGTGACTACTCCCAGTGATTCTGGACTAAAATTAAGACAAATAATTATCAGTACTCTCAATAAACTTAAAAAATATAACCTTACACTTTATCACTGGTGGTCTTGCTCATATCGATTCCAAACAAGTTAGCTTTTATAAATTTTTCTTTTAATTTAGGAATTAATCTTACAGTTACTATGTAACACATAATGGACATAAATAAATTAATTATTAATGGAAACAACATATTTTCCGATTTATTTCTTATCTCTCCAATTTCAACATCTACGTCTACCGCCATTTTTGATTTAAATTTTCTCTTCTTTTTTCCAAAGGATCTTCTGGCGTTTACTAAGCTACAGTTTAGCCCTCGAAGGTTTGGCCCAATTTAAAAATTGCTTACACATTCCTACTTTTTACAGATACCGCTTTTGTCTACAGATTATCTATAAAGGTGCCATCTACTCATTTCAGTCTAAACTACCTTTCTATTAGCGTCATCTCTAATTTTTTGTAGTTAGAATTTTGACATTTACAACTACACCGGCAGATGCCACTTCTAGTCACATTTAATCTTTAATCGCTATTTTTGTTTTGACCGAAAATTCTAGAAATGCAATTTTGTGTTTTGAATTTTTGCATATCTCAGAGATAAAAAATGGGTCAATGCTAATACCTTGGCCTTATTTGCTCTCAAATAATTTGGGTTTTAAATTTTATTCAGTGATTTTAGGGATTACATTTTACAAATTAAAACATAAATCCAATTATATGTTGTTTTTTATTATTGGTAATTTTTTACTTACCGGGCCCACGGCCGATTTTATTGAAATTTTGTATACTGGGGTTTTTTGGCGCGCTGATCACGAATCTGAAGTCAAATTTTGTCGGACACTTTTAGTTTTTATGATATAACGCCCCACTCGGACCTTACCTCAAAACTGTACAAATTTTTTAAAATTCCTCCTTCTTAAAACTATATAATTACAGCAAAATGGAAGATTTTATGGAAATACACTTATTATTTTATAAGATAAATTTAATTTCACCTTTATTTAACAAATATTTTTAATAAAAAAAGAGCAACAAAAATATTATTTTTACTCTTAAAAATGTCCCCCCCCCCCCCCCCCCCCCCAGAATTTTGACATTTAAAACTACACGGAATCCACTTTTAGTCACATTTAAGCTATTTTTTTTGACCGAAAATTCTAGAAATGCAATTTGTGTTTGAAAATTTTGCATATCTCAGATAAAAAATGGGTCAATGCTAATACCTTGGCCTTATTTGCTTCAAATTATTTGGTTTTAAATTTTATTCAGTGATTTTAGGGGAAATTTGTACAATTAAAACATAAATTCAATTATATGGTTTTATATTATACTAAGTGTCCGGACATCAAATTTCTTGTCTTGATAGCCAAATAACTCGTAACAAATTTCAAAAAGCTGGCCGGGAAACCTAATATTAAACTGCATTCTCATTTCTCGTCATTAGATCTGCAGTTCCATTGTATGGTACGTTCCACAATGATTTCTCGTTTTACCTGCTACTGTTAGTCGTAAAACTCAATATTCTTTGGGTACCCACATGTTCAGTAAGATCAGTATAAAGATAAAAATTCGGTTCTCTATGAAATGACAAAAAAAACATAAAAAGTAGCCGAAAACGTTTGTTTTGAACTGCGATCGTCTTTGCTGTTTGTAATGTGCCGCTTCCCGCACGTGTCGGTAAAATTAGTCCATATAAAAAGCAAAGACGACCGCCAGTAAAAATAAAAACTTTTTATTTACTTTTTATATTTTTTTTCTTTTCAAAAGGCACCGAATTTACATTTTAAAACCAAGGAAGTTTAAAGGTGTATGGAAGCCCAATACTGTAGAACAAAATTGTCCAGGCGTGCAGGGCAGCGCGAATAGGAGGATTGGCCCCGCGGAGTTTGCGCAATAAATAGTGGGTCAGGGCGACTTCCATAATTCTTTGTTATATCTATAAAGTTGAATCATCAAATGTCAAATTCAAACATTCACTGTTTTTTATTTTTTGCACAAAATTGTTGGTTATTAAGCGATACTACTATAGAATATTTAAAATTATTGTGTAATATTGGATTTCAAATCATCTGATATAATATGGAAAGAATAGCCACTTTACAGCCTTCTATTTAAATGTTCGATATTTTTGGGAGTTTTGTATTTTTACCAAAAATCTTTGTAAAATAAATAAAAACACGATTTTTTAAAATAAATTTTAAACATTGTATAATAGTTTCATGTACTTATCACCAATTTTGTAATAAAAGAAGGGCAAGATAGTGTAAATGAGTTTAATCTAATCCTAAGATTCTTATTGTACAGGGTCTTTGATTATATTTACGTGGCTTCTGAGGCCTTTATTTTTGAAGACAGAAAAAAATGTTTCATATAAAAACTGAAGGATTTTTTCCATATTATCTTTTGATATTATCAGTAAAAAAATATTGCAATAAAAAAATCGAAAAATATAGGCAACTTTAACTTTTTTAAATGAAACACCCTGTATATTATGAGCTACAACGAAAGATCTTTTTTTCTGATTTCAAATATATATACATTGATGATATTTGGATAAACCATTTTTGAGATATTTTAGGTTAAATTATTCATAAATTACAAAAAGTTTTATTTTAGTATCAAGAAAGCCATGGAAACAATAAAATTGTTATGTTGCTGAACTTGGTGAGGGTTTTCTCTGGCCCAATAATGTTTATTTTTCCGATTAAACATTCCTGCTAAAGTGAAGGAAAACTTGTCAATAAATAGAATTTTATTTAAAAAATTTGGATCCTGCTGCATGTTTTGTTCAGGAAGATTCTGAACGGACATAAATTTATAAGGATAAAATTTGTAAAATTTTAAGGTTAAATAAATTTTATAATCTGTTTTATTAGGTTCAGATGCCGCATCCGAGATTGATATTTCAGGATTTTCTAAAATTATTAAAAGTAGTTAGTGCTAGTCCAATAGGAAAAGTATAATAACTATCCTGAAAAAACGAGGATATCCAAAATTTTGTTTTCATTTCGTGCTGCAGTCATTTTCTTCATTTTAAAGCTTTTTCGTTCAATAAACTTCTTTACTATATATTCAATAGTATCTATAGATGGTACCGTTGTTAAGGATATAATAAGTAATATTTCCTTTGCACTGTCGTCACATTATTATTGTTACCATAAAAAAAACGCATAATAGCGATTTTTTGTCCTTCGAATAGCCCATCGACAAAAAAGCAATACAAACTACTTTTAATAGTTAAAATGATAAATTTAAACTTTTTACAATATCAATACGTCAAATTTACTAAAACAATTTTACTGTTTTCATAGCTTTCTTGATACTAATATGATTTTTTTTTCAATTTATTTATATTTTAAGCTTAAATATCTCAAAAATGGTTCATCCAAATATAATCAATGTACTTATATTTGAAATCAGAAAAAAAATTATTATAGCGCATATTATACAGGGTGTTCCATTTAAAAAAGTTGAAGTTACCTATATTTTTCCATTTTTTATTGCGATATTTTTTTACTGGTAATTTCAAAAGATAATATGAAAAATACCTACAGTTTTTATATAAAACATTTTTTTCTGTCTTCAAAAATAAAGGCTCTAGAAGCCACGTAAATATAATCAAAGACCCTGTACATTAAAAAGTGAAAATTTTTATAACTGCTTTTTAAGCATATACTTTTCACTAATAGGTAACAAACACATAGGCGTGCGCAGGGTACAGCTGGTGTGGGTGCCGAGATAATAATAATAATAATAATAATAATAATAAAAATAATGATAAAGTGGATAAAACTGGATACGATACATTTCAAACATTTAAATCTAGTGGGGGTGCCACGGCACCCACGGCACCGGCACCCACTGTGCGCACGCCTATGAACAAACATTCATGAGACAGAATAAGAGTGGTTAAAAATGTTTAGTAATCTTTGGTACCTGAGTATCCATTGTAACAGTATCCGTTAAATATTATGTGTGTACATAATGTATGACATGTATGTCGAGCTTAAAAAGTTGATAAAGTAAGATTAAGAAACCAAAAATCTAATTTCTTTTTAAACAAATACAAAAAAAGCAAAAAGGAACTTTAACATAAAATTGTACTTTCTTTCATTCAATTAGAGGGACCTGTATATATTAAAATTTGCCTTGTCTGCCAAGTAATTAATAATTTTGATCCTTTAAAAGAATATACTAAATTATTAAATGAAATAAAAGTACCTAAATGTAAACCTTATTTCTTTTTAATAATCCACAGAAATACACAAACATTGTGGAAATCATCTAAAAGATAGTTAAGATTGCCTTACTTTTCTCACTGCTTTTTCCTATGAAATTTTCATTTTCTAGTATTCGTAATTGATATATTATTATTTATTCGGTTACTTAACGTTACTTCTCATAAGAGGCACCTAATTTAAATATAAGAAATACTTACCTAAAGTAAAAAATGCCGGGTATGTTACCCTTGGATTTGCAAGACAAAACCATACAAACCTCTAGTCATTTTGTTACGATATTATAAGTAACAAAACAATAAACACAAAAATAAAGTCACAATCTAATAAACACTAATCACTAAAATAAGAAGGTTTTTATCAATCCAAAAAACTTCTGCAACCACAAAATATAATCACACAAAGCAAAACAATCGAAACTAATACGGCGCAAAGAACACAAACCACAACGAAAATGACGAATGATGCACCAAAAACGGTACTCCGGCTCTCATAAAAGTATAATGTGTTGCCTAACTACACACTGATTTATCAGTGTGTAAGTAGGCAACACATTATATTATTTGGTGGAATTTTGTTATTGCGCAGAATCTGCGCAGAATCGGCGGGGCCAACTCTGACAGTTATTTTCATACTGGGCTGGACATTTTCTGATCGAATGGGCCATAGCATTGGGCTTCCAAACATCTTTAAACTTCCTTGTTTAAAACTGTACCCACTAAGCAAAAAATCATCGTAATTACGTTACATTTATGTTTCCTTGTTCCTTTGTTACGTTTATCATCTTGAAACAATAACAGCGCCTTGAACCTAATAGTTTCGTTATATTTCCTTCAACTTAACAAAATCGTTGTTACGTTAAAAATACAACGTTTTTGTTTGAAACTTACACGGCCCCGTTACGTATTTTGCATGGGTTGGGCCTAACACATATTCTGAAACATCCACGTTATATAACTTACGTTGTAAAGAGGTTTTTCTAAGGATTTAAATAGGTGGTTCTGTTATGTTGATTATACAGGGTGTCCCAGAATATGTGGGCAATCTCTCAGAATCTAATAGAAAATCTAAAAATATTATGACAAGTTCCCATAAACTTTTTTCTACGAGCCTTCCCTACGGAGATACAGGTACATAACGGACGACCGTGGAAATCGTTTTTTTAATAACTTTTAAAATACAAAGCGTAATTTAATGTTTTCTTAATATGACGGTTACTAGATAAGTTTTTTTTAAATAAACCCATTAAATTATATTTGGCTTATTTAGTTTGCCAGGGACGGACTAGCTTTGGCACAATAATAGCAATTTTTTAACACCCTGTATGATAAAGGCTCAACAATATTATTTTTGGATAGATTTAACCTTAAACTAAAAAAAGGTATTCTTGATTAACATCAATAAAATCAACTGTTTACGAGAAATAAAATATTATGGTTGGTCATTTTTTTACATTATACAGGGTGTTTTTTAATTGTCCGTCAATATTTAAAGAGGCACTTTTTGGGTCCATTTTAAGAAGAAAACTTCATATAAACGTAAGTACTAAACCTCTTAACTTTTGAGATACAGGGGAGTAAATTTTTTAAAAATATATAATTTATTATTAATATCTGTAATACCACTTTAGATATTTTAATGAAATTTGGCTTACATGTACTATGTATCAAGCAGCATTTTTTAGTGTACCAAATTTTTTTTATTTGCCAAAATAGGCCGGTCAAATTCTGTACGAACGCCACTGGTGGAAATAAAAAAAATGTGGTACACTTAAAAATGCTTCTTGATGCATAGTACATTTATGCCAAATTTCATTAAAATTTCTTAAAATGTACCTAAAAACTGCTTCTCTAAATACTGACGTACAATTAGAAAACACCTTGTATAATGTACACAAATTTAAACTACCATGATATTTTATTTCTCGTAAACAGTTGATTTTATCGATGTCAATCAAAAATACCTTTTTTTTAGATTAAGGTTAAAGCTACCCAAAAATAATATTGTTGAGCCTTTATTATACAGGGTGTTAAAAAAATTGCTATTATTGTGTCAGAGCTAGTCCGTCCCTGGCAAACTAAATAAGCCAAATTTGATTTACTGGGTTCATTTTAAGAAGATTTATCTAGTAACCATCATATTAAAAAATAATAATTTACGCCTAGTATTTTAAAAGTTATTTAAACAAAAACGATTTCCAGGGGCGTCCGTTATGTACCCTGTATCTCCGTAGGGGAGAGTCCTAGGAAAAAGTTAATGGGAACTTGTCATAATATTTTTAGGTTTTCTATTAGATTCCGAAAGATTGCCCACATATTCTGGGACACCCTGTATAACATTAAAAGATCTTTTGGATCCCTTATGTGTGGTGTATAGTAACCTCAAAAAATTAATTAATTAACAATATTAAAAAATTGTTTACCCTAAAGTTTTAGCATTTTCGTGTATAAAAGTAAATTTTGCGTCCACTCTGCTATTAAAGATGCCACTGAAAAAATAAAAAAATGTTGTGATAAATCGCCTGTTATTTTTGATAATCATTTTTTCGTCCACCCTGAAATAGTACAATAGATAAAACCAGTGAAAAGTAACTATCCCTAATAAAAAAAAAACTAATATAAACTATAGGGAAAAATTTATTCATAAAAATATCTGATGTCTACAACTCTCCTTTCATATTTCCCAAATTTTTGTACAGACTATTTAATATGGAAAGCTTATTTTCTAAATCCACACAAAGTGTAACAGTTAATATATTATATAAAAATGTTCATGTGATAATGTTTATCTTTCTTAATTTACTTTATAAAAAGTCTTACACATTTCGTGATGTGTAAATATGAGTAATATTAAAAAAAAGTAAAAAGGTCTTAAGTTAGGTATAAAAATTGCCTACATAATTTAAAAAATGCTTATTAAAAAACAACTGTATGTACTAATATCCATGTTCTGTTCTATTTTTTCCTCCTAGTTGCACCTGGAAAAAAAACTTTGTAAAATATTTGCCCCAAAACTTTTGGTTACTGACATAATTGCTTCATTAATTAAAAAGATAATTTTATATCACAAGTTTGGCAAAAAAAAACTGTATTTGCAGATAGTATCATAGATGCTTTATTTCACTATTATAAAGGATAATACCTTGTGTTGGCTTTAAAGCCTACAATTTTTTTAAATATATAGTCAAATTTTCTCTTATATTAGCTACTCGATTAGCCATCACTAAATGGTAAATACTGATAGACCACCCAATTTTAAAAAAACATTTAGACACTTTGTACTATATAATTATTTTGCTTCTATTTGATAAACAATCCAATTAAAAATTCAATTTATCCCTTAAAAAAACTTTTACTTACAGTTATACTTGTTACGTTACTTGCTTCTTCTTCTTCCCTGGGAGCCGTCTTGATTAGCTTGAGCATGTTACACCTATGCCTCTCTTTTTAACTGCCAATCCACTTTTTGAATAGTTGTCATATAAAAACATAATGTGCTGCATCTACAATTTATTTAAAAATTAATTTTCTAATAATTTTATTATTATTATTATAACTATTATTTATGTGTCAAATGTCTAATATCAGGGGCTCTAAAAAGTACAAAAAAATACTTCACAGTGAATCCTTTAAGTTACAACTTTGATCAAATTTATTCAACCGAAGTATTTCATTTATTTAAAATACTCAATTTTTGCTATATAAGTCCCCTAAAAAGTTTTTTTTTTGACCGATCGGAAAATAGAAAAAGAAAGTAACTTTTTTTCGGGCTACTTTGCAGATCCATGAAATGAAAAATAAGCTGCTATTTGGAGCATAGCCGTTTTTATGCATGGTTGTTACTGAAACGAACTTCAGTGGTTTTTTTATCTTTGGACAGTCCACGAAGGCTTAGCCTAACTACTACCGTACTGTGGGTGTCTTAAATTATTCTTATTGTTATAATAAGTATCAAATCCATGTCAAGCGGATAAATAGACCTGTTGTCGATCATTAAAATATTATTATTGTTTTTTTTAATAGCTTCGGTTGAAAAAACATTGTACATTACATGATCGAAAAACAAGTGTTTTGCAGGTCTGGCCAAGCTTCAAGGAGTCGCCTACGGTCAATTACGGCTCGCCCTACAAACCGCTTGACTCGACTTGCAAAAACACTACTTTCCAGCCTTTTAAATGACTAATATGTAAGGTATAAAGCAACCAAATTTTAATCTATACTTTCTTTAATTTATATGTATCTAGGGAATGGGAGGTACCTCACCAAACTAAATCCGGACTTATTACTCCAATATTTATCTTAAGGAAACGGCTAACGCTGGATTTTCTAAACTTATGGCTTAAAAACCTCTTTAAAATCTGGATTTTTGGTCAGTTTATCTATATACAACATACATACATAAAAACTGAAGTGTAATAGAAAATACTGTAATATACTTACTTTCCGATCAATATTTCCCTTTAATATCACTAGAAAAACCTTTAAATTTACTACTTACACAAAACACAATTGTTCTTAAAATAAAGTAAGGTTAAGTACTAAAGCGAAGCTTCTTTCTCTAAACCTGGCGTCGTTGTCAAAAAATGTAACAATCTCTGTGCGGGGTACCTTTAAGCAAACGAGGTCGATATGTTAACTGTGTTTACATTTCCACGAGGAAATGTAATAGACGCAGTAAACGTAACGATTCTGCATTAAATAATATCATTATTATAACGTTACACCAATAACATTTTATGTTTTAACAAATTATAATCGTATCTGATACGTATATTAACAGATGTATCGAACTTGTATTTAAAAGACCGTTCTATACATGGCAACATTTTAACGTTAACATAAGTGTACATAAAAATTACGTCACTAAGATGTTTGTTCTATACCGTATTAAAAATATTTACAAGGGTATGTTACAGAAACGAAAATTATCAGTAACAATTCAAGAAAACGAAACAGACATGATAAAATAACGTTTAAAACTAAACGTTATCACAGTTACTTTTAAATAACGTTACAAAACGTGCTCAAGATGTTTTTTGCTTAGTGGGTACTATAAACTAAAACTTACAACCAACATGTACACAAATAACTTAGCAGGTAGATATTTACAATAGGAAAAACCTAATTATTATATTTACCTATTAATAAAACAGATTCAATAACGGAGAAAATTTAAGTCTAATTGATTGTTTAAAAGAATATTGGAATTTTTTGAGCTTGTTTATTTCCATGGATTCTAGCAAAATTTAATTTTACACTTTTGTTTTCAATATGTAGAATGTCATAGTTAAAATTAAATGAATGTTGTTCTTCTATTAAATGGTTGGAGTAATTAGAATCTTTTTTCTTTTTAACAAAACTAGAATAATGTTCATTAACACGTTTATCGAAATTCCTACCCGGTTAATTTAGGGAAGTATATTAAAAACAATAAAACTAAAACCAATAAAGGAAAGAAATCGGGTGTTTATAAATTAAAATGTAATGACTGTCCAAAAATTTACATAGGACAAACGGGTAGGAATTTCGATAAACGTGTTAATGAACATTATCTAGTTTTGTTAAAAGAAAAAAGATTCTTTACAACCATTTAATGAAGAACAACATTCATTTAATTTAACTATGACATTCTACATATTGAAAACAAAATGTAAAATTAAATTTGCTAGAATCCATGGAAATAAAAAAGCTCAAAATTCCAATTCTTTAAACAATCAATTAGACTTAAATTTTCTCCGTTATTAAATCTGTTTTATTAATAGGTAAATTAATAATTAGGTTTTTCTATTGTAAATATCTACCTGCTTATTTGTGTACATGTTGGTTAGTAAGTTTAGTTTATAGTAATACCAGTCTCTTAAACTCCTTTGATGAAGCAACAGTGTTGCGAAACATGTCGAGTTTTCTTTTGTATAAATAAAACTTAAAAAAAAAAATTGTGGAAGTTTGAAAAGTATTATTTCTTTTCTAAGTTATCACTCCTCAATTTAAATTTTATTGTGGTCAAGAAATCAACGAATTATTGTGAAACATACCATACCATTAATTACATGGTATTTCAGATAAAATATCTCAAGATCCTTAGATTTAAGTTAGATTTTAAACGATCAATCTGATGGTAAAATATAAGGTATTTTTAAATTCTTATGTATGTAGAAATATATTTTCCAACAACATTGTGTCTCAAGGTGAAAACAAATACCAACCGAAATAAACTTGGTTTCCAAAAATATTTGCAATAATATTGTGAAGCGTGTTCGTTGGGTTTTCTAAAATTAACAATATTTTTGGCAAATATATAACTTTTCCGTATTTTTTTTTTTGGATCCCCACTGTCGTAAAAATATATTAAATATTAAAGTCAGTGGCGTAGCTACCTAACCAAGGGCTCTTGGGCAAATAGGTAACTGGGGCTATATCTATACTGGTTTAAATATAAATATACTTTAAAGGTACAAAGCTACTTACAATTAATTTTAAGCTTTTTATCGTCAGCTGTAGTGCAGTGTAATGCAGTAGATATTATTTAAATAAAAATAACACTATTTATTGCAAAGACTAAACAACCACTTTGCCACAGGAATACTGTAAATGTCTATGGTACGTTATGCAGCACTAAAAGTAAACCCTAACGTAATCTGGAAATATTTGCACATAGTTTACCCAAATACATAAAAAAATTAATGAATTAAAACCTGATAAATTATGATTATGATTATGATTTTAATTGATTTTAATTAAAGTAATTACGTGGAATAAAACTTAATCTATGAAATTCATACTGCAATGAGTTACAAGACTAAATAAAAAAAATCAAGAGCGTACCTCTGCTTTAAGATGTTTTGTAGGGAAGTAAAATTATTGCATTTTACTTTGGAATTCATACTAAAGGAATACTTAACCTTATATCTAAAATTATGGATTCTGAAAAATTGGGGTACAATGCCACAGTCTTTTGTGATCTCAGCAAGGCGTTCGACTGTGTTACTCACGACCTTATGCTGCAGAAACTTAAACATAACAACTTTCATCCTTCCAGCATTCAGTTTCTTGGGTCTTAATTAGAGCAGAGAAGTCAGGTTGTCCGATGGCGGGGTGTGGAGTCTGCGGAAAGACCAATGAACGTGGGTTTGCCTCAGTGCTCAATTCTTGGGCCAATACTCTTTCTTATTTACATTAATGATCTGCCTCTTAGTAGCCCACTTGCTCTCGGAGTGCTGGATCTCTGCTGGAAGCATTGGAGAAGTTATCACTGGCACGTTCGGAGGTGGAAGATTGGTTTAAGGCCAACAAGCTTCTCCTTAATAAAGAGAAGACAGCCTCTATGGTCTTTTCTTTGAGAGATCTCTCGGCCCTTGATAATAATCCGGAGGTGGTCAGGTTCCTCGGGATTTATCTTGATGTTGGTCTCAGGTTCGATAATCATTTGACTGTGTGTGTGTGCCAGACTCAGGAGATCGGTTTTTGCTCTGCGTGGCCTGAGTGTCTGTGTTTCTTTGAAAACGTTGATAACAGCCTACCATGCCCTGTTTCATTCGGTTTTGTCATATGCGGTACATGGGGTCACTCATCCCACTCTTTCAGGGTATTTGCTCTATAGCGAAGGGTAATAAGGATAATGGCTGGATTGAGTTACAGGGAAAACTGCAGAGGAAGAGGAGCATACACCAGACTTCGAATTCTAACTTTTCCTTCCGTTTTTATATTAAAGACTCTAACTTCTGTCAAAAAAAAAATTATCTTACATAGTGAACTGCATAACTATGACAGCCGTAATAGCGATAATTTGGCGGTGGCATACTGCAGACTGGTGAGATACCAGAATGCTACAAGATCCCTGGGTATCAAGCTTTTCAACAAACTTCCCTCCTCTATTAGAGAAATGCCTTTGAAGCGCTTTAAGACAACAATAAAAGCATTGCTAATCAGCAAAGCTTTTTATTCAGTAGAAGAGTTCTTGAATCATAATTTTTAAAATACTCTGTAATTAGTTGTAGTTTTTTATGCTATTTTAATATGTTCACTGTCTGTCTGGTGTGATTGTTATAATTAATGTTCTTTTTAAAAGTACTTCTAGAGTTCTAGACCGTGTTTTTAGTCTTTGTTTATATAAGTACTTTTTAAATGTAATTTTGGTGAGGATGAGTTTGGAGTATCAAACAACATTGTAAAGTCTAACTACGAATCATTGATCAAGCCTCTGGTACATATTGTGGATCGGATATTTGATATCGGGCTGTTTCCGATTGTTTTTAAAAAAAATGTGATTACTCCTTTATACAAAGGAGGAAATAAATCTGATGCAAATAATTACAGACCAATCGCAAAACAGGACCTATTTGCAAAATAATAGAAAAATGTATAAAAAGGAGGTTACAAGGGTTTTTGACTCGCACCACTTGTTATCCGATTCACAAATTGGTTTTAGAGAAGGAATGGGTACAGACACGGCTTTGCATGAGACAACGAAGTTTATTATCGATTGTTTTAATAGTGGATACAAGCCTCTAGCTGTCTTTTTGGATTTCAAAGGCGTTCGATACTGTCGACCACAATATTCTACTTTCAAAATTACATAATATTGGAATAAGGGAAAGGTACTAGGACTGTTTAAGTCTTCCTAAGTAACAGATTTCAGAAAGTAAAATTTCAGTATAACTTTATAATAGAGTGGAGTGTGGCGTACCACAGGGCCAGTACTTGGACCTATTTGTTTCCGTTTTATCAACAATCTACCAAATGTTGCACATAACATTAAAACTCTTTGTTTTGCTGATGATACAGTTGTCCTGTGCAAGGGAGCATCTTGGGTCGAGACCTTTGGGAGAGCTGAGACTTCAAGACATGTAAAGGCGTGGATGGATCTAAATTAATTGACACTGAATGTAAACAAAAACATTTTATGTGTTTTTCTATTGATAAAAGGGTTTACCCAGGAGGAGTAATCTTAAGGTTCACTCATCTGAGGTGATTTTTCCAGTGACTGCGAATGTTCTGGTAGTATTGAGTCGGTAGGAGTACCAAATATCTGGGTCTGTATTTCGATCAGTTTTTTAAAATGGAATATTCATACTGAATACACTAAGAACAAGCTAAGGAAACTTGTATATAAATTTTATGAATTGCGTAACATTTTGAATAGAGAACTATTATAACCGTTTATAAGTCATTGGCAGAATCGTGTCTGAACTATGGTATTATTTGTTGGGGATCTGCTCATAAGAATGCTCTAAATAATGTTATCATAGCACAAAAATATATTTTAAAGATAATAACGTTTAAGCCAAGACTATTTTCTTCTGACATACTTTATGAACAGACTGGAGTTTTTACGATTAATCAGTTGTATATAAAAAATATTTTAAGATTTTCCCTACCGAAATATATTTCAAAACTTTATCAACCATCGCATCATGACAAGAGCCAATCTCGGTCAAAATTTAACATTACCTTACACCCATTATAGGGTTACACAAAGATCTATTACCTATGTAGCTCCTAAAATTCTTAATATCTTGCCGGTACAGTTTAAAAATAAAAACTTTAAAAATATTAAAAAACAATTGGACTTGTGGATCAAAAATAACACCCAAAGGATAAAATATATGGTAGAATTTTTATAAGAGATATTTACAGGGCATACATGGTCATCGCTGTCACACTATCATGCACTTGAAATGCTTATAATATTGTCATTAGTAAAGCACGGAATATATGCAACAAGTTTTTGAAAAATATGCATATATATGCATCTTTTTCATAAAAATAGGCACAAATATTGACTTTTATTACAAAATATGCAATTCAATATGTAATAAAATTTAATGATGTAATAGAACAAAATAGGGTGAAAAAAAAGTACAATCTTTCAAAAAATGGTTTTTATTTGGAAAAATAAATACACATGAGAGTGAAAAGTGAGAAAAACATAGTCAGATATTAGTTATGTGGTCAGATACAATTATTTACTATTTTAAAATGGTACATAATTAGTTTATAACAATCCAAGATTAAATACATATATACAAAGCACAAAAATAATACAAATATTATACAATTTTTCGTTTGGAAATACTATAAAAGGCATTGATAACAAGATACTTTTCGAAGTTTTCTAGTAAAAATGTTGTCTTCTATCAGTGAAAATATGTTTATACAAAGAAAAGGTTCTTTCAACGTCTACTGACGTAATTGGACAATACTGAAGTTTTGGAAATATACTATAAGGCCATGGTACATGTTCGTCAGAAGACTTATTTTCGTAGATATTTTTGACTATTTTTAAAAATTTATACCCTTCATTCTTTTGTTAAAGTCGCATCCGCTTTGCGCCTTATTTGATCTCCAACTTTACCCGGAACGTTGCCACACTTAGCCAAAAAAGTGTCAATGGTACTAATGGACTCTCTTAAACTTAATTGTCCACTCTCTAACGATGTGATCATATCTGGTATAAAACCAAAATGAACTTTAATAAAAACTAAATCTCTAGCTACACTTACACTTTGTAACAAGTCCTTACTTTGAACTACACTCTAAGCGTCGTCCTCCAAGTCCAAAATTAAGTCTTTAACGGCATCAAAGTGTTCAGCGTAGAATATAGCTGCATTAATCCACGTTCCCCATCTGGTAATTACAGGTTCTGGTGGTAAACTAACTCCCGGCAGTCGCTCCTATACATTTGCACTCTTAGAGGGGCTTTGATAAAGACTTTTTAACACTTGAAATTAGCTTATTTACTAGCGGAAATGCTGTTCTGATGGTTTCTGCTACTCGGTTTATCCCGTGCAGAAGACATGTAACATGCACCATATTGGGGTAAAATACTTTAAGGTTCTGTCCTACTTTCACCATATAGGGCGCGGCATCAGATAGAAGCACTAAGAACTTTTCTTCTGGCACTGGGTTTGGAAGAAAGAAGCGATAGAGACTGCTGTATGAATCTGGATACCGTCACATTATTGGTTTTCTCCAACTGCTTCGAAGCTATTAGGTATGCGTTTGTAGAATTATTTTCTTCAAGTGCTCCAATCATCAGATGCGATATATCTGCCACAAGCATCTGTACTTTCATCCACAACGATGTAAAAGTTTTTCTCGCCAATTAAAGATTTTATTTCCTGAAGGACTGTCTCGTAGACCCAATGAACATTTTTCTTTCTGAGTGTCGACTCATCGGGAATGGTTTGGTTGCAATGCCTTTGTAGAAAACTTCTAAATTGGGGATGGAAGTTTTCTTAGTGGTATGTTAGCTGCCATCATAGTTTGACACAAGTCTTGTTGAAAAAGTTCCTTTTCCGACTGAGATTTTGCACCCACATTTTGAAATGCGTTTTTAACACTCTGCTGAACTGGCGCACATTTCATTTTGTAACCTTCGCGATATGCAGCGCTGTTTTTAAATGCTGATCCACTTGAAACTTTTCTCACAAACAATTATTTTTTGAACAGGCTTTGCAAAAAACTTTTCTCCACTAAATTCTAACTCGGAAATACCCTTAATCCACGTCGCAGTTTTTACTATTTTCGCCATTTTTATTCGCCAATTAAAACTCACTCTGCTGACACACCAAAGGTTTTTGACAAACTAAAATACTAACCTGAGTCTAGATGCCTACCCAATATTTATAAATTCCAAACTGTGCCGAACCTTGGGTTATTGTTAAAGTATTAATAATTTGGGTAAAACCAACAACCCTATCATAAAATAATAAAACCTCATTTAAGCTAGTACCTGGGAATTTCCAAAGATTAGAGTATTGGAGTCAGCCGCCCGACTGATGATAAAGAATTTAGATATCAAATGGTGTTAAATGTTTTTGGAAAAGATGACCATAATATGCAGGTAAATCAAATGTATCAAAAATATGCATTTTTTCAAAAACGGACAAAATATGCAAAATATGCATGTATATGCAATTTGCATATAATCCGCGCTTTAGTCATTAGAATATAAAATTGTTATAGTATAAATAGGTAAAGTTTAATATAAATTTATTGTCATTGCCATTAGAGAAAAAAATTGTCAGAGTATAGATAGCTAAAGTTTAAGATACATTTGTAATATTTGCCAAATTTACAATGTGCACACACAGACCTATGTCCATTGTGCACATAATTACTTATAGTTTTTGTTTGTACTATTGTATTGATTATTGTTGTAATTGTAATAATTGTAATTGTAACAATATTGTATGCAGTAGTAAGTAATAAATTATTATTATTATTATTATTATTTCTTATTGCTTGTATACATATCTAAATTTTTATTGCATGACGTGTGTAAACGCCAATGGCGTCCTAACATTAATAAATTATTTCATTTTATTTCATTTTATATTCCGGAATTGTGCTGCCGAACTTATAATTGATAAAACGCTCATAAAAATAATTTTCTATTTTGAAAGTCAATAATTTCCCAGTTAATATTTTTTCATACCAAATTATGTTTTACTTTTTATTTTGTAACGATTGCATAGGAAGGATATGTAAACTTCTTCTCGTAATTTATCGTGCATTCGTTAGGGTGCACTTTCTACAAATTTCAATTTTGGGACCACAGTGCACGTCACCGCCTAGCCCTCCGATAGCTTCGCCACTGATTAAAATCGTCAAAACTATCAACAAATAACATGTATAAATGTTTTAAAATAATTATAATTTTGAAATGCATAATAAATGCAAAATAAAATATAAATAATGGAGATAGAACTCCGGAAGTTGGGACTTTGTGATTGGAAATTTTCTCCTCTTTAAGGAGTTTTTTTTAATTTCTTAATTATTAATAGTTTTGCAGTTATTAACAAAAAACGAAAAGCCTTTTTTCAACTTAATTTGTAGATAACTTTTGCAATTTTTGCGTGCTGAAAAATCCTTTTTTCTAGACATCATTTTAATCCCAAAAAAATGTGTTTATATTTTTAGGGGTTTAACTGAAAAACAGGTTTTAACCCCGTTAATTTTGATTTTTTGTAGGGCTTGTTATCGTAAGATATAAAAGTGACCACACACACAAAGGCATTTTATGTAATTGAGAGACTTCAAAACGTCACGAAAAGAGAAAAAAATTCATTAATAATTTTAGCTTTGATTGTAAAATATTAATGGGTTAAAGAAACGTAAACATGTTTTTCGAGTTGTTGTAGAAAGATCATTTTCACTAATGTTTTTTAAGTAAACGCCTCCAAGGTAAGAGCACATGTCTACCGAAATAAAGTTTGTTTTTAAAAATAATCGAAGTGTGCTGAAAATCACGTAGGGGTTTCTAAATTTATAAAATGTAGATTAGGTATAAAAGTGTGAATTTTGAAAAACGATTTCAGGTTGACATTACTTCACAATAGTTGTATGTTATCGTGTATAGGGACTTAATAATTTAATCCCTCTCCACAATAGTTGATAACAGTCTGGCATATACCGAGAGAGTTTAAATATGATCCCAAATTTTAGAACCGGATTTAGAACTGTGAGGGCTTTGGGCAGATTTCTGTGGGGGGGTCCTACATCTTACTGCTCTAAAGAGGGAAATATTTACTGTACTTTCACAAATATATTTTTAAAATAATACCTATTACCAATTAAAGTACAGTTCTTACGAAAACAAAATAAAAAATATATAAAAAGAATATCATTATAAGTTGAATAAAATGGCGTTTGCTATCCTATATTTTTGTGACATTAAGAGAGTAAGAGGACTTTATTAGAATATCCTTAGACTATGCTATTACCAAAACTTTAGTATTGTTTTGTGCGTCTATAGTAAAACCATAATTGTCTTTGCCAGTGTCAAACCAGTGTTGGCAAACAATTATATCGAGAAACAATTGTACTGACTGATTTAAGTATATTGTTGTCAAACAGTTTTAATGTAAAGAAATTTTAAAGATTTTTAATAGGCCTTCAAAGGTGTTGTTCTCTTTTGTTGTTTTTTAGATGTAAATGATTAAAACTATATTATTAAATTTAAGTCAAATTTTAAGGGGGTTTTCTGGTTTGATAGGTTCAAAAAAATGATTGTTATTTTTTTTTTCAAAAATTGTTTCCTTAGTTTGTCTAGAATATGGTGGTAAAGTGATTTTTCAAAATTCGAAGCCAGGATAAAGATACATCAGTTAGAAGAGGCAGGTATTCGAAGCGCTGGGCTGAGCGCTGTTTGCTTATAGGTAAATGTAGAGGAGGTCAAAAAGTTTAGGTTAATTTACTGGCCCAGAATTAATTGAATTAAAACCAAAAGTAAAAATACGACAAATAAAATTTCTAAATAATAATTATATTCATTAAAATTCCTAGGCGATATTGTAAAATTTATTTCCTTGGTCTCACACAACTGAATTTTTTGGTGAATCCCAGATCGTTGCTCTTAACATTTCCAAAGCTTTCGATCAGGTCTGGCATGATGGGCTTCTTAACAAACTTCCTTCTTACGGTCTTCCACCTAAGCTTTGCTCGTGGCCCTCCAGTTTCCTTTCTAATCGACGTATATCAGTTATTGTAGATGGTCATTCCTCCAGCTTCTACCAAATTAATGCTGGGGTGCCCCAGAGCTCAGTACTGGCACCTACTCTGTTTCTTCTACACATTAACGATCTTCTTTCTTCCACAATCGTTCATAGTTTTGCTGACGATAGCCCCACTCTAACATTCAATTTCTCAAGCCAGTCAATAAGCCTAATTTGGAAACTAAGCGTAGGTTAATGCGTATATCTCTCTTACAAGACCTCAAACTTATCTTTGATTGGGGCGCCAAAAATATTGTTTAGTTTACTGCCTCGAAAACACAGTCATGTTCGCTGTCGTGAAGTAAGTCTGCCAATGCTCATCCGTTACATATGAGCGGCCAAGTTCTGCAGAACAAAGAGTCGTTTAATCTTGTCGGCGTTACTTTTGAGAATAGCCTCAACTGGCACAAGCACATTACATCCATAGCCTCGGCAGCTTTAAAAAAGCTTGGATTCCTCTTTTGAGCCAGAAAGTATTTCTCTTCTTCCAATCTGTATTTTCTGTATGTATCCCAAATCAGACCCTATATAGAATATTGTTCTCATGTCTGGGGAATGGCGACCCCTACAACACTTAGCATTCTAGACTCCATTCAAAGAAGAGCCGTTCGTCTTATTAATGATCCCACGCTTACAGAAAGGCTTCGTCTTGTTGCCCATCGTCGGGCTGTAGGGGATCTGTCGCTCTTTTATAGGTATTTTCACGGCTTCTACTGAGAGGAGTTGGCCAGTATAATTCCTCCTTTGGCAGCTCCCAACAGAGCAACACGTAGTGCAACCTCTATGCATCATTTTATAGTTCAAAGAGAGAGGCCCCGAACTTCCCGCTTTTTTCGTTCTTTCATTTCTAGAGTGTCTAGACTATGGAATCTGCTACCTGCAGAAGTTTTTCCTTCTCCTCCCACTCTCCAAATATTTAAGTTCCGTGTGAACAAACTTCCTCTCACCACACTTAAGACACCCACGATACGTTAGTACTTAGTCCTCAGCATTCGTGGACTGTCCAAAGATAAAAAAAAATTAAGGATTTAGACGGAAATTGTTTTATTTAAGTAATTTTAAAAAACCCAGGGGGGTCGACGGACCTCCCCTGAACCACCCTGCCGGCGGCCATGCAAGTACAGACAAGTTTAAACAAGTTTAGGAAAAAATTGGTGTTGGTATTTACGTTGTGATTTTTTTTAATTTAGTCTTGGTAGCGCAGATTAATGGTACGTTAGGATTTTTATAGTATATGTGTACTTGAAACTTTAAACGCTTTTTTCTCCAAACTATGTTTTTTAAACTTTCTTCCATCATATCTCAAGAACGATTCACTTTAAATATATAATATTTTTATTTTTTATTAAAACACAAAAAATAAATGAAATTCGATATTTTTTGTTCCAAAGTCTGTCAAAAATCCAATTTTCATTTTTTTTTAATAAAGTCCTTGCATTTTTTATATTTATTTAGCCAAATTGTTTGATTATACATATTAGATATCTCAATACTTATTATAGACAGATGATTCAAATACTCTTGATAAAATCGTATAAAATTTGTATGGAAAAATCGTCATTTTTGAAGTTGTAAATACAAAAGTTGGTAATTAAACTTCTGATTACCTAAAAAATGAGAGTCGTCAGCTAGGTAAGCATTTTAGGAAAGTTCTTTCTTAAAGGAGTAGAATTGGGGGTGAAAATTTGTATGAAACATCGTAATTACTGGAGTAAGTATAAAAATTGGTATTTAGACTATTGATTACAAATAAAAATAAGAGATTTTAAATTTACATCCATTAAAAATAATAACAAATAAAATGAGATAATGTAAAAATGCTTAATAGAACAAATAAAACAAATCTGTCAAAATCGTGTAGTCCACGCGAGCAAAGCCGCATGCGAAAAGCTAGTTTTCTATATTTTTTCCGCTATTTGAAATGTAATTGTAATGTTTCAGAGTTATTAAAAAATAGATGAAGCACGAAAAGTATAAAACTGAGTACCGAATCGTCATAAAAATGTTTTAATAATTATTGCGTAGGAAATTATTAATTCTCGAATGTGCACTTATCGAATTTGGTTTTCCAAAAAAAGTATGCCTATGTCTTTTCAGTGTAAAAAATAGCAAAAATCCACGGTAACAATTACATTTTATTGGGTAAAACCTTTGAGCATATACTTAATAGACGTAGCCGTGCCACTTGGTCATTAGAGCGTGCGAGGGAGAAAAAAACATAGTAGGCGGGATTTTTTTAAATATTTGCAGGATTAATTATATTGTAAACTTTTAAAATATCCCCTGTATCAGGATGTTTTAAGTAAACATGTAAAGTTTTGAGAATTTTTCCTTTATTTGTGTCCTAAAGCCTACGTACATACCAAATTTCAAGTTTCTACTCCCTGGAAAAGTGCCCCATAATTTTAATGAGTCAATGAGTAAGTCAATCAGTCAGTCGGTCAGTAGGATAACAGGAAACCACTTGATGTAACTTTCTAAATTTTTTCACAGGTAATTAATATAATTATGTGAACTTTACTCCTCAAATACCCAAAAAAAAAAAATGTTTATGAAAGTGAGATCTGTTGGCGAACTCTGTAATTCAATAGAGATAGAAATAGACAAGAAATAAGTTAGAAAGATTCTTTTTTCTATCACTAATTGGTACTCCATATCATTTTCTCTTAGTGGCTCGTTAAATTTCGGTAACGTATATAGTATATTGTTCAACATGAAAACATAGGATGCACAATCTATGAAAAGAATCACCGCTAGTAGCAGATTTTTTTTTATTATCAAAACCTTGAAGCCTTGTTTTTTTAACGTTTTTTCTTCTTAATAGCGCCTTTTTTAAAGAAGATATTAAGATTTACGCTAGGACATGTTTACCCTTAGTCTTATGTAAAAAATAGAGATGATGCGATACTTTTTTGGTGCAATGTAGTTATAGGGCTTTAAGTAGTTTTTGAAAATTTTAATAAGAAATGTAAAATTTGGTAGGCAAATATACAGGCAAATTATTACTACATTTTAAAAAAATATGCAAAAAGCTGTTCAGATTATTTTTTAAAATATAAATTTGGTTGAAAAATCCCAAAAATATTTTAGAGAAATGTAAGGAAATTTTGAAGATGATTAAAAATCCCAAAAAGTTATAAAAAATGCTTTATTTTAAAGTGCAATGTTTAAATATATTTAAAAATATGTATACAAATTTTCAATTAAAATACATTTAAAACACTGATGGGGTTTAAGACAAAAAAGATAAAGTTGTTCTCTTCTATAAAATGCATAAAAATTGGGCACATTTTATAATCTTCAAACGACAATCACCAAACTTAAATAATTTAATTTATTTATTTAAAGATGAACTTAACAACACAAAACACTCTAGGATAATTATGACACATAAACAAAGATCTGCAGGTTAGTGGGTTATGATCACCTAAAAAGTTCAAAATTAAATTAAAAAAAAAAAACAATGGAGGGAGAGAGAAAGAGAACAAAAATTGTAGCAAGACCCTTGCTGGTCTTTCTATTTCTATACTCCGAACTAGCCATTCGGAAATCCGATTATAGCCGAGAAAACTTACGGATTAGGGTTTAAAGAGATTTTCTATTATAGACAGGAAATTTCTTCTCTATGGTGTTACGGAGTTCGCCAACTTGAGGTCTGTATGCTCTATAAAAGCCCCTGTTTAAAATTCCATTTGTCTACAAATAATAAGTCCGCAAAATTACGAACAGGCCCTACAAAATGGAGACGAGAACTGTTTTGTTATAACTTATAAACAGTTGTTTCTATTCGGGAAGTCAAGTACGACATCAGGAAACACAAGAGCCAAATTTGGAACTTGGTCGTGCTCAAACATTGACTTTTGGGCCAATGTGTATGTCCTTCCCTCATCCAGTGCGGATTCATTGTTGTCTGTCTAATAACGACAATTATATCCATTTATCTCGCCATTGAACTTAAATATCCATTCATAGTAAAACATAATTTTCTCTGTGTTTAGTTTATTTCCGTCCAGTAGAGCCATCTATTAGTATAGTACATTAACCTTCACTTTACATGCAAATTTTTTTACCTTTATGTGGGACGATAACGAAGTTATAATAGGAGGAAGAGGACGCTAAAACCTGTCGTGTAATATACACACATTCTTGCGTCAGGGCGTAACTTGGCCTGGCGCTCTACCGTGCACCTATACAGTAGAGAAAGTCCACCCTGTACAGTATGTTAAATGCAATATTTATTTTTCCAACGATGTAGCAGCATTACCGTTCTAAAAGTTTGTATAATAATTGAAATCTTAAAGCGAATGTGCTACAGGTACATACTTTTACCCAAATATTTGCTCTGTATTTCATCACATCAATGTTTGCAATAGTTTTAGCCTTATTTTTGGTATGTATGGTAAGTGTGCATAAAAATTAAAATATATAAACATTTAAAAAAAAGTTTATTTAAAAAAAACATAAAATATGTTTTTAAATTTTTCATAAGAAATAAATCAACATACTTTACCTTCAATAGCTAATGTTGCAAAATTGTAGATTTGAAGAAATTTGATTAATCTTACTATTTGAAGATAATGGAGTATTCACGGCAAGAAAAAACCACCCAGAATTAAATTTACCATATAACACATTTCACACATGTATATATGAAAGTACCGTGAGTGCCGGGTTTTCCGGTGTTTTCCCATTTCCGTCAACTTTGTCCAAGCCCTGAAACATGCAAATGTTGCATTTCACAGCACCTTTTGGACAACGCAGTAGTGCCAACACTGACGTTATTTTAAATAACTACTACCTAAATTTTTTTAGTTTTAAACTTTTTTTTTTAATTGATTAAAACCAGATTTGTCTATGTATTGTTAAAGATACACTTTCAATAAGTTTTCGTTGGGTTTCTCGCCTGGAAAATTTCTAAAAAATGGAACCACTTTGGTCCTGGTCCCGGGGTATATAGAACTAAGCCTGCTCAGTCCTATTGACCAGGGATGTTGCGAATATTCGCACCGGCATCCACAATTGCGGAACTTTCGCATCAATTTGGGCATCCGCATCCGCTTACGCATCTCCAATAAATCTATGCGGAGTTTCATGCGAATGCGAATGTCGCACAAGCAGCTCTACAAGAAAGAAATAAGGTGGGGCCGGCGAATGGTGCTTGCAGTCCACACGTGATCATTGGCCAATAGGAGCTAAGATTCCGGTCGGTGACAAGTTCCGTTTGTTATTGTGAATCATTTGTTAGCGGTAAATAATTCATTACATGTTTAGTTCCGCTAACGTATGAACTCTTTGAACATTTCGGTTATTAAGTGTTCCAAGCGAACAATTGTTTACTAGCACGGATTTAATTCACGAACCTCTGCGGTAACAGACATGACCCGGCAAAGGCGGAAATATCCACATTTTCACACCCGCGTCCGCGAATGTAAAAAAATCTGCATCCGCAACATCCCTGGTATGAACTTGCAAAGTGGCCTGAAACAAAAAAAAAATCCCTCCGAAAAACCCAAAAAAACTACATTTTGGTAGCAGGTCGGCCACGAAATTGAATGAAAAAAAAACTAAATTTTAAGAAAATTTAGGTTTCAAAAGTTAGGAAATTCTGACAGCTTTTAATATTTATGACATTTTGTCATAAATGACATATTAGTTTATTTGGCTGGTGTATTTATAATTTTTAAAAAGATAAAAAAGGTTGGTGTGTTAATTAATTTTAAGTTTACCTGAAGTTGTTTTCGCATCAAGCATAGGTAACCATGTATTATTTAAATTATCAGATATTAATGCTAAACCATTTTGTCCTTATTTAATAATACAAAAGCACTTTCTTTTATTTTACGTTTTTTTTGAACAAGTGTCATTTGCTAAAATACTAGAAGCATCAATGACTGATTGACACGAACGTAAAGATGGGGAATTTTTAAACCACGGCCGTCAATTGAGTAAACGAACGTTTCTAAAGATCTCTGCAAATAGCTGCATTTTATTAACATGAATTTTATTTAATTTTTTGTAAAAAACCGCACTAAAATAAAATATTAGCTGTTAAAAAGAATTTTTTTAAATAAAAGAAAGCGCTAAAGTGCTATTTGACCGAACCATGGTATTCCTGGGTATTTTGGCGTCCTGAATCCGAATCCGGGGTAAGTTTTTTCGCATCACGTCAAGAAAACGAGATTTTAAGGTCATTTAAAGGTCAAAATAGTGATATTTTTGAAAGCGGCCCTGGTACAACTTCTCGAGCGACCTACTAACTTGACGGGTACATGTGTAGCTCTTGAGTACTTTTTGGACATTAGAAAGGAGCTCTGAATCACGCCCAGGACCAGCCCAGGGCCGGCCCATAGGGGCGAAAGGCGCCATGGGCGTTCTAATTGGCATTTTTTTGTTGTATACCTTTGTAATCAATGAATTTGTTCCAACTAATAGCCCAATCAAATTATAATTCAAAACAGGGCCCAAGTAAGCATAAAATAGGCTATTTAGTTTTATTGTTTTTATTGGTCTATTAGGGTGCTTATAACAGTAATGTGGTTTTCCACCAAAATTTTTGATGGGAGAACTTTTGGCAGCCCAAAAACCACGAATTTTTTAGACTTTTTTTAGTTTTTTCGATATATCTCGAAAACTAATAGTTCTATCGATTTTTTTTAGTACTTTTTTAAAGAACATTAAATTTCCTACAATTTCCACTAACTAAAGTCCCGTCTAACTTTAACAGCAAACATTGCAAAAAATCTCCAAATCCTCCTATTAACTCCTTCATATTTCTTTATAACTCGTCCAAAGTATTATAAGAATCATAATCAATTGATTATGGTTAAAAATGGTTGACTTAAAAGTCTTTAGAGCGGTGGAGTGAAGGAGGGAGGGGTGACGGGCTAAAAATAGACCATCCGACCCCTCCCCTCCCAAACTGTGCAGCTACCCTCTCTGAGTTCAGTTGGTTTCTAGACATTGCCGCAAGTGTATGTGACTCGTGCGTGTAAACAATGAGTGAGATACCCGCAGCACTTTGTTTTGTTTGTTTATGAACTAGTGATGAACCAACTTATGTTGTGACCCAGAAAGGACTCGAGAGTTTTTAGGCATGCAGTATTCAACGACATAATCCTGTTCATCAACGATTTAATCAGAGATCCACAAAGTGAGAATTCACAAATCCTACCAAAAAAAGTATTTAAATTCAAAGCTAATAGCAGCATGCGTTCGTCGGGGCGGAGATACAGGTCAACCTGGACCATCTCGTCCCTCGAGGGGTACTTGTAACTTCCAAACACATTTTATGTGGGGAAGGGAATTCTGATGACTTCCAGCAAAAAGAAAGCAGGAAGACCCATGGAAAAAGGAATTTGATACACGAAGTAATGAAATTGGAAATGAAAAATACTATTTTGGAAGCTGCAGAGAGGGGGTGATGAGTGGGCGTCGAAAGTGATTAAACATATTTGGAATGAAGCAGACTTGGTAGCTGTCGATGCATTATATCACAGTCAGTGTCGCCTAAAGCTTTACAAACCTGCAACAAAAGTGTGGGGGAGGGAGAAGAGAGAACCTAAATTTCCAGGTCATTAATGAAACCATAATTTGTATTTTTGCTTATTTAGAGGCCAATTCTGACGAGTGCCAGTTTTAGTTAGTGGAAATTGTAGGAAATTCAATGCTCTTTAAAAAAGTATGGAATAAAAAAATCGATAGGACTATTAGTTTCCGAGATATATATATATATATATATATATATATATATATATATATATATATATATATATATATATATATATATATATATATATATATATATATATATATATATATATATATATATATATATATATATATATATATATATATATATAAACGAAAAAAGTCCAAAAAATTCGTGGTTTTTGGACTGCCAAAAGTTCTCCCATCAAAAATTATGGTGGGAAACCACAGATTATCGTTATTAGCACCCTAATAGACCAATTAAAACAATAAAACTAAATAGCCTATTTCATGCTTGCCACCATGTTCTATTTGATTGGGCTAGAAGGCAAGGAAAAAGTTTATTATTTAATGCATCAATTCAATTTATGATAATAATTATTATAATTAGTAGAGTAATATGTGCATGTTTTTTTTTGTTAAAATATTTTTTTATGTTTATTACAATATTTTTATTCTAATAAATTCTTTTTATTTTATTTTTATTGTGTATTATATTGTAGTGCAAATAAATTTAAATTTATTGACATAAGAAAAAAAATTTACATATTGCTATTTCTTTTTTAATTCTTATCATAAATAATTTATTAAGGATTTCCATCACTATTCTTGTTATCAGCAGGAAACTGTAGCTGGCGTGTACAGTGAAATGAGGAATTTACAATTCTCCATTCCACTGGGAACACACATTCTGTATTTAAAACAGAAATATATGCTTTACTGCACTGTGCAAAAGAAAAAAACAGGAGGGCTTATAAAACAAGCGGATCTGCATAATAACAGACAGCCGGGCGTCACTAGGGGCACTAGTAAACCCTAAGGTAACGTCCAGGCTGACATGGGGATGCCAAAATGAACTGGAAGTCCTGGGAGAACGAAAAAGGTAACTCCTGTGGGTACCAGGACATTCGGGAAAAGATGGCAACGGAAAAGCGGATGAGCTAGCGAGACATGGATCATCTACACCATATTTGACCAAAACCCCTTGGAGGACCAAAACCACAGCACGAGGGCAACCAGTGAATGGATCCGAAACAAACACAAGAAATACTGGGAGAATCTTGGTAGAATAAGACATGGAAAGGGCTTCATAAGGGGCCCATCCAAAAGAACGACGGAAAAACTACTCGCAAATAGGAAAAGACTTCGCATAACAGTAGGGTTCAACAGGGCACGGTAACCTAAAAGAACACCTACACAAGGCTCATACAATGGGGACCCAAGTTGCAGAATGTGCGACGAGGGGGAAGAAACAGCCTACCAAATAATTTGAATGTGAAGCGTTGAGTCACAAAATACAGGCACTATTTGGGCAACCGAAAATGAGCCCACAGGAATATATTAACCAACCAGTTCAGGGTTATACAGACTTGTAGAAAGAACAAGACTTATGGCAGGATTCATAAAGATAATGGGAGATTAGGCACAAAAACGGTAGTGAATCAAGACGGCTTCCAGAAAGAAGAAGAAGAAGATGTGGCAACAAGCAATATTATTATTATTATTTATTTAGTTTTACCCTGTCAGGCTTAGTTTTTAAGTGCAACATGTTTTTCTTTAAACCATTGGATTTTTTTTTTAGCCAAAAAAATTTAAAAAAAATCTTTCATTAATTAAGTAAACATGGTAACTTTATGGTATTTTTTCTTTTTAAAAAACTTAAAATTTTCGTTTTGCGTTTTTGTTTTATGACGTGGTACTAAATTTATTTGAGCGGGACTAGGATTCTGTAAAAATATAAGGAAAGAGAAAGTCAAAATAAGGATTACATGTCTTTGTGGCCCCTAAAGGTAACTGATAAGTTTGTCGCTGTTTCGCAAGAGATAGAGAAAAGAATATCAAAAAATTTGCTTACAGAATGGGATCGAATTTAACTTAGCGCCCTTTTTTACCGAAATTTTACATAAAATTATAGTTTTAATATACAATTTTTGGAAGTGAAACTTTTTAGACGTTTGGGAGGAATATGGGGAATGTTAAAAAATCGTCACATTTTTCCTGTTACGGTTGACCATCACGGCTGACGTAGGGAAAAGGGGTGAGCGCAGTCGATGTCGCTGTGAATGTGTTAGTCCCTTCGACTAGTGCCGCAATTTAAGCCTAATAAACCTAGATAACCTAGACCTTAGATACGTAATTGCATTTATGGAAGTTTACGCTAGCGCTATACAGACAATAAGGTTATCCAGCATGCGATTTGAAATCAAAGACCAGTGCCGGACTTAGAAATTTCTATAAATCAATAATTAATTTATATTTATGAAATATATTTTTTCTAATTTTGACATTTAAAGGACCCCTTTTCAAAACTCATTGACGTAATCAAATAACTTAGTTTTCATACCTAGTTACAAAAAGTAAAATTTTGAAAAGTTTGTATATTTTAAACTTGATATCATTTTTAAAATTACAAAAAATATTCCGTAAAACGCTTGAAAAACACTATTTTTCATAACTTACAATTTTTTGCTCTGCTCCTTACGAAAAATAGGGGTTTTCCCCAACTGGTTGAACAAATAAGTCTTTTTTATGTTAGGTAGTAACATAAACAATAAGGTAACAAAATTGATAATACAAAATTTAGCAAAAAATAGGAGCGTATAAAAGATAGGGTTGTTTCAACACTTAATCTTTGTACCGCTGTGAAAGGGTTTTAAACGATTTTGAAACTGTTATAATCGACTTAACGCGTAAGTGTCTACTTTGCACCGTTTCATGTCGGGAGAAGTTTGAACGCTTTCTGTATATTTAAAAGGTTCTGCTTTGGGGATTAGTAAATGGATCGTGCAAAAACCCGTTTTGTCACCTATCGGTTGGGGAAGGGGTTTATTTGACTGGACTTGCATATAGCCGTACAATAAACGTTTTTTTGGGAGATTGGAACAAATTTATAAACAGAAGAAAAAAAATGTTGGTACAAATAACGTTAAGTCTTTTCCTGCTTAAACTTATGTTTTCGATAAATAAAAGATATTGTAAACATCTTAAATCTATTAATAAAAAAAACGAGCATACATTGACTAGAGGCATTCTTGTCGTTTTGCAGTGCAAATAAGCGTGCGAGAAAAAAAAAGAATCATAGTATAACCTTTTTCGGGCTCCAACGTGTCGATTGATCGACGAGAAGGGGACGACCAATCAGCACTCAGAGCGGGTATATATTTCTTCCACCGACCAATGAGCACGTTGACGGATCACCAAAAACAATTTATACGTTTTTTATGAACAAAACAAATGTATAAATGCTACCACTAAACACAAGATAAGTCAATAAAACAGTAAAATTTTGTTTAGAATCTATAATTATATAGAAATTTTGTTATAAAATCACAAAATAAGTCAGCCCAAAAAGACTAAAATTTTTACACAAGCGGCCAGTATGGAACTGAGCGGCGACATACGTGTAGATAAAATCGGTCTACCGGTCCGTTGGCATGATTTAAGATCCTAAGCGATGACTACCGCCACAGCGCACGGACATTTTTTTCGCCCATAAAATCAAATTTTTTTTTGATTTGCGCATCTGATACTTTTGCCGGTCCATATGAAGGTCAGGCTACAAATTTCCTCACTTTGAGCATTTGTATCGGAAAGGGCTTCAAAACTCACTTATACTATTCGAAACGCTTTCGACTGGAAGATTTTGAGAAATCCAAAAAATAAATTCTCATAAATATGTTTTTTTTTAATAACTTTTAAACTTTTTACCGACCGATCCTTAAAAAAGGGAAATTTGCCCCAACCCCGAAAAACGCGTCAATCGCCACCAAACTTGCAAAATGGGTTTATTGGTTTAAGAAATATCGTTGTCGGGATATTGAAAAAATGTGTTTTTTTATATTTAAACCACTTTTAACGTTCAAAAATTCTGGGCAAATTCAGGTCCCCCTTTACATTCCCGGAACTTTCTTGTGAAAAATTTAAAAACATCGAACGCCTCTCCAAAAATTGATGTTTTTGTGTTTTTTTTTATATTTGGACCACTTTAATTCACAATTGGGCGGGGGAAAACCACGAGTGCTTAAAAAACTTTTTATTTATAATTTCACGATTCACGAACGAGTGGAATTTGTATAACAGCTTAAAAAGAAAATTATCTGGTTAATTTTTATGCACGAGCGGTATTTAGGGAGAATATTTCTAGAATGGAGAAATATGGGAGTATTATTCAATTAAAATAGTTTTGTCATACATTTTAATTTTATACAATATAATTAAAACTGTGACTAAATCGACTCATTTTTGACGATTTTGACGGTTCTAATTGACAATACAAACAAACAGGTTCGGGTTGTTAAGTATTTGTAAGTAAGTGGAAATACCACGTTGTCCAGGCAACGTAAAACTTCCGCTGATTTTTTTTGATTTTTAACGTGTTTTATGGGAAAATTTTTACATGAGTGAAATATTCAATTCAATTTTTTTTTTTAAAAGCAAAAAAAATCCTACATCTATTTTTTTAACTTTATTTATTTTTAATTATTTATTATTTGGAAAAAAAAAAATGTCATCATTTTTAATTTTCAAGAAAATGCATTAACAAAATTATTTTAAATATTAAAGAATTCGGTTACTGCCTTTAATAAAATAAGGCTTGCGCGTGTTGAGCTTGACTTGATAATTTTAACCATTTTTAAGATTGGTAATTTATAATTTTTTAATATTAAACTAAATTCGAGCCATCCCAATCCAAATAATTGACTTATTTCTAATAAAAGAATTTCTTTGTCATTCAGTATTGAGTCTTGAGTTGATAGATATTGTCAGTACAGTAGAGGTCATTAATGCCAAGTCATTAACTTTCTATCAGTATTTTTTCTTCTCTTTTCCTTGGATGCTAAGTTTAGCTACTTAGTACACTAACTACTTTTGGGTTCTAAGTTAAGCATACTTAGTATACTATCTACTTTTGGGTGCTAAGTTTAAACTTAGTAATCTAACCAGTTAATAAGTAGAATAACAGGATTACAGTGATACTAACTTCGAAATAAAAAAATCTACCGGAATCAGTAAAATCTCTTGTAGAATCAAAAACGGGGCAAGCGAAAATTCTTTTACTCACTAAATATTAAATAATTAATAAAACAAAATAACTTTTGGTATTATATGCATAAAAGTGACAAAGAAAATTATAGAAATTCGTGTCAAGCGTCGATAGATCTGTAATAGCGATAAATATTAGGGTAAATATATGCTGACGTTATGATGACATATGATAGAAGAATAGAGACACGTACTCTTACGCACCATATGTTAAAAGCGCACTTGTCGCGAGACACTACCATAGTTTAAAGAATATTTAATAAGTTAGGTGACTTGCATATAAACAATTGATGTTTTGGCTTCAAAGACACCGTGTGGCGTCTCCGCCGATCGCAAACCTACAAAAAAGTTTCAGGGGATATTTGTGTAAGCGATACCAATTTTTTCAGCGTTAGCAATACGTAACTGAACGAAGTAATAGAATTTCAGTTACGTATTGCTTTTTAGATGTAGAATCTGCTCTTAAATTTTCCTTGCAACATTCTGTCTTCTATTCTTTAACTCGTTTCAATATGAATGACGCACGGCTTAATTCGTGTGTTTGTTTTTGTATGCGAAGTTAAATTGGTATTCTCGAACACCCTTGAATCATTACTCAGGTCCACAAAAAGGGGTGTAAAAGTGCTGGGTGTCAAATTGGGATTTTCTGGTGTATTACGGTCCAAAATAGGGAAAATTTTTTATTGTAATTTTTGGTTTGTTTTTATTATAAATCATTTAGTTTATTTAGTTGAATCCCAAATCACTTAAAATTTGAAAAATAAAATCCGAAAATAAAAAAAAATAAAAATTTTAAGATTTTTCCAGGGACCTTGAAAAAATCCTGAGAATTCAGTTTTTTTATTATAACTCGAAAAATATTGCATTAAGACAAAAAGGTTATATAACTTAAAACAGAAGTCTTGTAAAAATACATAATATATAAAGTTTCGTGTACTTACAGTTTTTGAGATATTGACGTTTTAAATTAAAAAAAAATGTTAATATTGGAAATTACGCATTTTCTCGATTTTTTGCAGTTTGATCCCCAATTTTGAGTTCAGATTCATGTTCAGTGGAAAAAAATACGCCAGAAAATCTTAGTTCGGCACCCAGCACACACCACTGTTTTTTTTTTGTAGACCTGTGTTATTAAAATGCAACTGTAATAGTAGAGTGAAAAGTTGTGGCAACATAAGAAATACAAATATAAATGAAACTGTTGTAGAATGCATATTTGATGACGTAAACATACATGAGTCTGAGCGGTATAAGCTTTTTCACCTTGTACGAAAAAATGAACCCCGACCATAGTTCTTTTTTTGTCACTGGCGGCGGTAAGATTCGTTAGTTATCGTTACTAAAGTACGGGCGTCAATGGGGGTTTTGTCGCCGATTAAGGTCCTTCCAAGCTAGTAGGTGTTTCGTAGGTTTTTTCCCGCTGCTGAATATACATATTCAATCTGCTTTTCACAATAAGGGGTCAAAAAATTGTTATTAAATTTTAAAACGCCCTACCCGAAAAACCAAACCCTTTTAAAACAGTGTTGCCATGTTTTTTCCATCATAAAATTTTTTTAAATTTTTTTTAAAAGCAAACGCCTGATAAATAACAAATCTACATAAAAATTTTAAAAAATTTTTTAACGATGAAAAAAAAGGGGCTGCGAGTAAAAGTTTCGAACTTATGGATGAGCTTCGGGAAAAAAACATTTTTTTTTTCCAACCAACTACATCCTTTTTAATATTATGAATCAATAAAAAAAATTTGGTTTAAGATGAGTTAACCAAACCCCATATTAATTCATAATATAAAGTATACAGGGTGTAGTGTGGTTGGAAAAAGAAAATACTTTTCCTGAAAACAATTATTCATAAGTTGAAATGGTGACTCCCGACCCATGTTGTTATACATCGTTGAAAAAGCTTTTAAAAAAAATCAAGAAATTTTAGATAGACAAAACATGGCAACACTGTAACATTTTTAAAATTTAAAAAAAAAATTGCCACAATATAGATAAAATGGGGTTCTAATTTTTTTAGTGAACAAATTAAAAAAAAAGGGAAAATTTACCGATTCGGGGGAATTTAAAAATAGGTCAAAAAAATTTAAAAAAAAACTTCAAAAACCGAAACGTTTTGGCACAGACCCATACTGTACATACCGTTGAACTTGTCTTTTCCCCAAAAAAGTAATAAAAAATAGGGGGGGCCCTTTTATAAAATAAGGAATTAAAAGGCGGCCAACACAATGAACACCCCGTATATGTGAAAGTGAAATTAATTAGGGGTATAAATTTTAAAAAAAGAAACTTTGGGCCCATCTTTATTTTTTTTAAAAAAATGCAGTTTCTGAGAAAAAGTATAGGGCCCTAGAAAATTCCCACCCTGTAAATATAAATTGACCGACCCCTCCTAATAACCTTAAAAAAAAAAAAAACCCATTACCTGACAACTTAGTTACCCTTTTTAGGACCTAAAATAAACCTAAAAAAGTGTTAAATTAACACTATTAAAAATTAGTGTTTTTTCCAGGCTATGTTTTTCTTATTGGAATAAATGTTTCTACCAACTACCAAATTCATTAAAATATTGTGGGTGACGCCAGTAATGAAAGCTGTTCCAACTCTTATGTACCAACCCCTTTTTTCAATTTTTGGTTTTAGTAAAAAATGAACACTACCCTTTTTTCCATTTATGACCAAGATACACCCGCTGGGCTTCCAAACAACTGTTACATTATGGCCAGGAAATCCAATCAGGTAAAAAAATGAATATATTTTTTTTTTTTGATTGAATTATTCTAAAGGCACAGTGTGTCCGAAAAGATTTTTACGACAAAATTGTGGATTTATCAAACTTTTTTTTTAATTTTAAAAAAAAAACGGGGAAAATTTAAAATTTTTTAAAGATTATGCCGCGAGATTCCCCACCCATGCGCAGCTCCCTCTACACGGGAAATTTTAAAACCAAACACGGAGAGAACTGCTCGAATAGCTTCGCAAATTTTTTGCTTCAACTCATTCAGATTGGCAGGAATTTCATTGCATCACACCTTTTGGGTTGAGGTGTTAGTGCTGAAATCAGCTGAAACCAGAACTCGAGGAGGGGAAAAAAATCCCTACCTCCCTCTATGCGTAGATCTGCAGTTGAAAGAGGCTAAGGAGTCCCGGGGGACCTTTTTTAAAAACTAGGAATCGTCATCGTCATTGCCAAGCAAACTGGGACCAAGAGAGGAAAGGTTGTACACATTTCCATTTCATTTCAAGGAAATCGTGGATCAGCGGTCACAATGGAAAGGGAAGATTTTTTAGGGCGATGGTCTACGCGGCCTTTTTCCCCTTTTTTCGGGTCTTTT
>JAHBCN010006002.1:0-51393 GCA_019359885.1 Listronotus oregonensis | reverse complement strand
ACTTTGATGTCGTTATTAAATGATTAGGTTTATCACATTGAAAAAGGGTACATTTTTTTATTTTTAATTGTCGTTAAGCTGGTATATTCAAATTTGCAATATCTGTTCAAATAAAAAAGATAGGGAGTAAATAAATTTTGTGTTTCAGGTAAAGTGCCCTCTAGCGGTGTTCGAAAGAACTACTTTTAACCTACAATATTAGAACCTAAAGAGCTTGGTTCGTATGCCGAAAATCAGCTAAATTGATGGAAAAATAAATGTAATATGGCGAAAAATTAAAACTAAAAATTGAACTTTGCACCTCTGTATCTTGGTAACCATCGAGATCTCGACATTTTGCCAAATGACTTACTAACATTATTTTACTATGTAGAATCATCCCTTAAAATTTCCTAACGCATTTTTCGAACACCCTGTATACTGGCTGACTTCTCAAGTTTTAATAGCATATTATGTACCTAGGTTAGGAAGTGGCCTTCTCAGCAGAGGTATATTATAGGATGTTTTTTACTGACACTGATATGTTACCAAATCTGATTTAAATAAATTTTGATTGTGGTACTATTCCACTCATTTTCAAATATTTCAAAGATCAAACTTACCCCATTTTCACTTCCCCTTCTTTTTGCACACAATTCTTGATTTGAACGCTACATTGACACACAATATTTTATAAACACCTTTTAAATTTTTAATATTTATTTCACACATTTTTTCCATTTAATTGCAAAGCTTCAGTTACAAACGCCGCAGCCATATTAGCTGCAAATATCCCTAGTGTATAACAACTTTTTTAAGAGATGTTTATAAAATATTGTGTGCCAATTTAGTGAAAAAAACAAGAATTCTGTGCAAAAAGAAGGAGGAATGTGTAAATGAGGTTAGTTTGATTTTCAACTTTGATGATAGATATTTTAAAAAAGAAAGGTTTTTGACCGAAAATTATTTCAGATTCGTGATTAGCGCCCCAAAAACCCCGGTATCCCAAAACTGGTTAAAATCTGCGTTGCCGCAACTTTCGAGACAATAAAACATCGAATAATTAAGATATTGGACATTTTTTTCATTCTGTTTCTCTTTCACGGCGCATTTATGATAAAAAATACCTTAACCATGAGAAATTAAAATTATATGACTTTTTAGCAATTAAAACAAAATTTTCATTTTCTTAATTGTATAAAATCTTGATTTTTCTTATTTTTACGAGAAACAGAAAATTTACAATTTAAGGAGAAAAAAATTCACCCTATTTTTAAACTAACCAGAACTAGGTAATTGTTTGGAAGTTGCTGTTTGTTATGTTTGGTTAGTTTTTTTCTCGTTAAATTGTAAACTTCCCATTTCTCGTAAAACTGAGAATAATCGAGATAATTATATTTTTTTAAATTGTTCGTTTTTTCATGTACTTTTCGAAAACCGTTATCCTAAAGCCAACAATAGAGAGGACCCCACTTTCAAATAATTACTAATGATTTATTTTTGTTACCAAATAACGCGTTCTAACAATTTTACTTTTTTTTATCTTTGTGACAGCTCACGAAGGATAATTATATATGTATATTATATCCTACACTTATATATACATATATAAACCTAAGACCAAAGTACCGTGAGTGCCGGGTTTTCCGGTGTTTAACCCATTTCTTCCCAGTTTTTCCGTCAACGTTGTCCAAGCACTGAAACATGCAAATGTTGCATTTCACAGCACCTTTTAGACAACGCGGTAGTCACCACGGACGTTATTTTAAATAACTACTACCTAAAAATGTCTCTCCGGCTCTGGGAATCGAACCCGATCACCGGGGTGGCGAGCCGAAACTCCGACCACTACGCTACCGGAGAGACTCACCAACATAATAATATGAACATTTTTAATTTCATTTATTTCGAAAAGATGCGTTGCTACTTTTAAGTGAAATACCCCGCATAGACCACATAAATAAACGGTATAAACAAGTAATAGTAAAAAAAATAAGTTTATATTGTTGTCACTTACTCGGTACACCAGTGACCTCTTCAATTTTATTTATGTAATTTTGTGCATTTACAGGTAGGTCGCTGAATTCCCTTATTTCCTCCGTGCTTTCCTGCCATCCAGGCATGGTTATGTATTCACACTAAAAGAAAAACAAAATTATCTAATACCATTTATTACCAAAAATAAAGAAAATGCTGAAATTGGAATAATAAAATTCATCCTACCTCTACTTTGGCTAAATCGGAAGAAGTTGAAGGCATGTAGTTGATTTTCTTACCATTAAGTTTGTAACCCACAGCCAATTTTACTAAGAAAAGAGAAAATGTTACATTTTTACTAAGCCAACGTTATTAAAATAACATTACCAATTGTTTTTAATTGAATGATAATACATTGACACGCAAAAGTAACGCACAACCAAATATTATGCTCAATTTCAAAGTTGATTCACTCGCTAACGCTAAATAGATTTCGATAAAAAAAAATTGAACTGTAACTTCTTCTTTGAAAATTGCACTGTGGTACAAAAAAGAGTTATTGAAATCGATTTATCGATTAGCGAAAAAATCAACTTTGAAATTAAGCATAATTTTTGGTTGTGCATTATTTTTGCGTGTCAGTGTAGATTCCAAAATTTACTGCATATTTTACCTTCTTTAAGTGTATCCAAAATGTCTAGTTTCGTAATACAGAAAGCAGTATATCCATTAATTTTATTGGTATACTGGAGTAGGAACACATCTAACCAACCACACCGCCTTTTTCTCTTCGTAGTTGTACCGATCTCGGCTCCCCTGTCTTGCATCAGTTCACCGATTTCCTAAAATAAACAAAAATGCATATTAAATTATGATTATAACCAAAATACAAAAAAAATTGGCATAAAAATTGAGCGAATTATGATAAAAATAAGGTGAACCCCCACTTTCTTCTACAAAAAAATTAATGAAAACAACCCCCTGATTGATTGATTGATTGATGACATAAATACACAAGTTGAGGTTTTGTCCGCCTCGACACTGCAGCCTACAGGGCTTGTTGTATCTCTTGTGTATTTGTTTCAGTTAAAAAGGTTAGACAGGTGTAGTAGCCCTTTTACTGTTCTTTTCTGGTCTCCAGCCTCCTGGTGGTTAGTGTCCACCATGAGGTTTTGATTTGTTCTCCAGTATGTAAGTGCAGGGCACTCATATATGATGTGAGAGGCTGTCTCTTCCTCTTCGTCACATAGTCTGCAAATGGGTTCTTCTCTATAGATGCCCATAGTGTGCATATGTTTTCTTAGGGTGCAGTGTCCAGTTATTAATCCTGTCAGTATTTTAATCTGATTCCTATTTAGTTTTGGTAATTCACTTGTCAATGCTTTCGATGGTGAGTCCAACATTGATTTACTGTGATATTGCCTTGGAATGTGGTTCCAATATGACTGATGTTGTGTTTGAATCCACCGAGTCATGTAGCCACGAACCGAGGCTTTTGGTATTCCAAAAACAGGTTCAGGGACCCACAAACATTGCTGCGGAGCCTCGCCTGGCCAGGGAGTCTGCAATTTTATTGCCCTGTGTCCTGGCACCCAGTAAAGTGTAACTTTGTTGGGGTTAGCCAGGTTTAGGAGGCATTGCAGACATTTCCAAACCAACCTTGAGTTGACTTGTTGGGATGCCAAAGCTTTTATGGCTGCTTGACTATCAGAGAAGATAGTAATGTCCCTGCCCTTATATCTCCTCCTCAAGTTCTCTCGCAGACAAAGTTCAATGGCATATATTTCCGCCTGGAAAATAGTGGCATATTTCCTCAGGGAAGCATAAGCATTAAACCTGGGGGTCATACCATGTATTCCTGCGCCGGCTCCATTGTCAGTCTTGGATCCATCGGTTTACCAAACTAAATTCCGAGACTGACCAGGAGATCGCTCACAAACAACCCCCTAATTACCCCCCTAATTAAAATTAATCTTTGCCCTTCTGCGATTCTTTTTATATGTATTATCAAGATATCCTAGAAGGTTAACCAATTAAAAATGCTTAATTTTAGAAAAATTAGAACTTAAAGTAAAAACGATTTTCCGCAATAGGGTCCTTCACATTTTTTTAATGATGTCGTTTGCACTATTATAGACCGTTCTTCAAAACCTACTACTTCGTTTTCTTTAATTCGCTTTTTTGCCGATATTTCGATTTAATAACTTCGAAATTCAAAGGTCCCGCGAAAACGCTTTCTGTTAGGTTACTATAAATGACGTCATTTATAGGTAAATGTCTGCGTTGCCAAATAGCCTAGTAGTACAATTTTTGGCATTGGTACAATGACACAGTGGAATGTACACTAGATGACGCATTGAACTGGGCGGTTTTATAACCTCGCTTTTGCAATATTTGTTTTCATTTTATCGTTGCTCTTGTTCTGTGTGATTTGTATTGGATTTTTACGGTTGTGTCTCAAAATGAGTAAAGTTTACCGTTGGTGTATAATTACTCATTTGCAAAAATACGTTATTAATATGCCTGGAAAGATTTTTGTTAAAGTTCCATCTGATAAGGCTTTAAGGAATCTATGGCTTCAAGCAGGGGGGACGTGATCCTGAAAGGTTATCTTCAACATCTAGTTTGTTTGTTTGTGAAGATCACTTTGATGTAAGTATTCTTTATCAGTTTTATGACAGTAATACGAGCAGAGATTTTTACGAGTTCATTTCTCATCTCACAAATCAAATAGGTATTTCAAGTTTTTGTCAAACAGTACAATTAAGTTGGAGATTTGGCAAATTATTACCTAGTGATGACGCTATCCAATCAGAATCGTTTTAGAAAATTTAAATTTTTAGTACTTTTATTTTTGAAATATTCGAAGTTATTTATTTATCAGTATACTAATTTACACACCAATTTTAGACCCATATTTAATCGAACTACATAGAAATTATAAACATTTATTTTGCGTGCAAGGACCCTATTTCGTAAAAAGCCCTTTTCTTTAAAATAACTCCAAAAATACTGGAGATACAAAAACAAATGCTAGAGTACTGAATTGTAGCTTTTGTGTTTACAAAGATTTTTTTATATAAATATTTGTCAAGATATAACTTTTTAAACCCTCTATTTACGAGCGAGCACCACCTTATTCGAGCTCTTTAAACTAACCCCATTTCAAGACTAAGGGATTTAAAGGTATTTAATTCACATGGCCTTGTAGGTCTTCAAAAACCCTACAAAATCATTTTTGAAAAAATTTTCTATTAATAAAAATGGAGGAGGTGCAGAAAAGTCGGATTATATTTCAATTCGACTTGTTCTAGGCGCTCTGGTGAG
The DNA here is from genome assembly GCA_019359885.1 of Listronotus oregonensis. Lineage (NCBI taxonomy): Eukaryota > Metazoa > Arthropoda > Insecta > Coleoptera > Curculionidae > Listronotus > Listronotus oregonensis. The sequence continues at coordinate 46,110 of JAHBCN010006002.1, read as the reverse complement.
GATTGTAAGAATAGTGCACCAGTAGTAGAAGATGAGGATGACGTCGACCATGTCGATGATTATATAAATAAGTACATTTAAAAAACCTGTTTTTATCTGTGTTTGTATAAATTTTATTTTTGCCTATGTATGTAAATATGCAGTGTATTTTTGTGTAAATAAATTTTTGTATGTAATTTTATTTTTTGCTGTTTATATCTATTAAATTAGTTTATAAGAATTGCATTGTTGTAACGGGTGAGTTTTTGAGGATCAACAATTTGCAAAATAATGAAATTGGTAATACTTCAGGCAGTAACATTTTTAATTAATAACTCTGTCAAGCTATTGTTTTTTTGGGGTTAATTCTTTTTTTTTTATTTAAGCTATGATAGGGGTTGATTTCTGATGGTTGAAAAGTTGAAAAATGAAATTAGTACACATTTTAAGCAACACCATTCTAAAATTAAATCACTATGATAAATTAAGCATTTTTAGGGTAAATATCTTTTTTACTTTAAGCTCAAACAAGGGTTAATTTTTAAGGGTTGAAATATTCTGAAATTGTATTTCAAAGCATAAAAATATCTTTATTTAACTAATTCAAACCAAATTTTACCCATCTTAAGATTTAAAATGTTAATTTATAAGTTTTGACAATAAGGGGTAGTTTTCACCCTTAAAAAACAAACAGCGCCCATCGGCATAATATAGAAATTAAAGTAGAGGGTAAGATGAGCCTAATTCCAAATTTTTATACAAATCAATGCAGGACGAAAAAATTCCGAGGTTTTGCCATTTTTTCAGCTTCATTTTCTGGACAATTAGAAGAATTAAAAACTATCTAATCCTACAAAATTTTAAGAATTACCTACATTGGTTAACTCCGTGGGAAACGGTCCATCTCCGACTCTCGTAGTATAGGCCTTGACTACACCGATAACTTTATTTATTCTCATGGGGGAAATACCGAGGCCTGTACAAACACCACCGACCGTACAATTTGATGACGTTACATATGGGTATGTACCTGTAAAAAAAAAATAATTAATTAGTAGGTTTACAAGAGAATACAAGTATGTACCATTGTTAACATTTGGTTTCACAGACGAAAAAAAAAATTTTCGTTTTTTTTCCACTTAGATAAAATACCCTTTAATTAACCCTACATTTCAATTTCATTTAATTCTTAAGAAAAGCCTTTATACGAGTGAACTACCTTAAGCCAAGGAAGTTTAAAGGTGTATGGAAGCCCAATGCTATGGTCCATTCAATCAAAAAATGTCCAGCCCAGTATGACAATAACTGTCAGAGTTGGCCCCGCCGATTCTGCGCAATAACAAAATTCCACGAAATAATTTAATGTGCTCCCTACTTACACACTGATAAATCAGTGTGAAGTTAGGCAACACATTATACTTTTATGAGAGCCGAAGTACCGTTTTTGTGCAAGGGCGCGCGCATCGCGTATGAAACTATATCCGCGCTGTACCATCAACCGTCGTCGTCTCATCATTCGTCATTTTCGTTGTGGTTTGTGCCCTTTGCGCCGATTGTTTTGCTTTGTGTGATTATATTTTGTGGTTGCAGAAGTTTTTTGGATTGATAAAAACCTTCCTATTTTTGTAATAAGTCTTTATTAAATTGTGACTATAATTTTGTGTTTATTGTTTGTTACTTATAATATCGTAACAAAATGACTAGAGGTTGTATGGTTTTGTCTTGCAAATCCAAGGGTAACATACCCGGCATTTTTTAATTTAGGTAAGTATTTCTTATATTTAAATTAGGTGCTTCTTATTAGACGTAACGTTAGGTAACCGAATAAATAATAATATATCAATTATGAATAATAGAAAATGAAAATTTCATAGGAAATAGCAGTGAGAAAAGTAAGGCAATCTTAACTATCTTTTAGATGATTTCCACAATGTTTGTGTATTTCTGTGGATAATTAAAAAGAAATAAGGTTTACATTTAAGTACTTTTATTTCATTTAATAATTTAGTACATTCTTTTAAAGGATCAAAATTATTAATTACTGGGCAGACCAGGCAAATTTTAATATATACAGGTCCCTCTAATTGAATGAAAGAAAGTACATTTTTCTGTTATTGTTTAAAAAGAAATTAAATTTTTGGTTTCTTAATTACATTATCAACTTTTAAGCTCGACATACTGTAGACACATAATATTTAATGGATACTGTTACAATGGATACCTAGGTACCAAATGTTACTAAACATTTTTTACCACTGTTAGTCTCATGAATGTTTGTTATTAGTGAAAAGTATATGCCTAAGTAGTTATAAAAATTTTCACTTTTTAATGTATAACCAGAATCTTAGGATTAGATTAAACTCATTTACACTATCTTGCCCTTCTTTTATCACAAAATTGGTAATAAATACATGAAATTCTCATACAATGTTTAAAATTTATTTTAAAAAATCGTGTTTTTATTTATTTACAAAGATTTTTGGTAAAAATACAAAACTCCCAAAAATATTGACCATTTAAATAGAAGGCTGTAAAGTGGCGTCATCTATTCTTTCCGTATTATATCAGATGATATAAAATCCAATATTACATAATAATTTTAAATATTCTATAGTAGCATCGTTTAATAACCAACAATTTTGTGAAAAAAAAATAAAAAAAACAGTAAATGTTTGAATTTGACATTTGATGATGTCAACTTTATAGATAGTGACTAAGAATTATGGAAGTCCGGCTCTGACCTACTATTCATTGCGCAAACTCCGCGGAGCCAATCCCCCTATTCCCGCTCTCCTGCACGCCTGGACAATTTTGTTCTACAGTATTGGGCTTCCATACACCTTTAAACTTCCTTGCCTTAAGCCAACAAACAATTTTTAAAAATACTGTTTTTGTCCTAATTTTTTAAAATAAAACATGCAAACAGATGTCAATGGTTCTTACCAAAATCAATATCTAACATTGCAGCATTGGCGCCCTCGACCAATACCTTCTTGCCCTCCCTTATGGCCTTATCCAGGAACGAAACCGTATCATATACAAGGGGTTTTATTTTAATGGCATATTTTTCATACCTAGCGAGTTCATCATCTATGTCAACATGGAGGTTGGGGAACATCCTTTGGTACATACCGACTAAGGCCTTGAATCTATTGAAAGAAAAATATATGTAAATAAGGTGGGTGTACCGTGGAAGGCCAAGCTCTTTGCAAGGCCAATTAATAAAAAGTCGTAGTTGTTGCCATACGACTCCTTCTACTCACACTAGCACTAATTGAATTCAAGGACACACACGTGGCGGCGAGTCGCTCCGCTGCTATTTTCTCAATGCGGCTTCTCGCTTTGTCGACCGCGGACGTCGTCCTTGAAATTTTATTTGGCGCTCACAGAAAAACGTAAGTTTTCCAGTGTTCCTAGGAAAGCCAATGGTTTCTTGCAAGGCCGATCAGAAAATTAACAATAGACCTTGCTAGGGCACAATGGCCTTATTAGGAACATCTAGGATTCCCGAAAATATTAAAATTTAGTTTTAAGTTAAAAATACATAACGAGAAAAGTAAAACAATGTTTTTGAAGGTTCTAGACAATGTTGTAGGTTGAATATCTTCTTCTCGGACGTCCATTATCTTTATTTAATTTTTTCACAACGTTTCGTACAGTAAGTATTTTTGATCGAATGAATACTGAATATCTAACCTATGACTACGCCTTATATATCCTAACCGGTCTACTGAGCTTGACTTTTTCTATTAGTGAGCAAAGGTTGTCAAATGTTGTGGATATCTAAACTTGGTTTACCATAAACATGGCAATTGTTATTAATAATAGCAGCTTCTTAACTTTCGTTTCTTCCAGTGGGATTCTCTAAGAACAATCCCAGAATATTTCCAATTAATATTATGATATTTATGTAAACATAAATTAATATTATGATGTTAATGTAAACATTATAATATTAATTGGAAAGATGCTGGGAATGTTCTTAGAGAATTTCACTGGAAGAAACGAAAGTTTAAAGAAGCTGCTATTGTAATAACAATTCCGTGTTTATGGTAAACCAAGTTAGATATCCACAACATTTGTCAACCTCTGCTTACTAACAGAAAAGAAGTCAAGCTCAGTGAATATAAAAATGGGCAGTGGCTTTATGCATCAGTGACCTGGTTAGGATATATAAGAGTAGTCATAGGCTTAGATTTAGTATTCACTTGAACGATCAGAGAACTTACTGTTCAAACGTTGTGAAAATTAAATAACAATGGAAGTCCAAAAGGTTTTATTGAAGTAAAACAATGTATAAGTTTTTAATAGTATTACTCCCAATCATGCTTTCAAATTATTTTTTTTTGTTTTTTAAATAAGAAAATTGTTATCATAGAAAATAAGTATTTTTATTTATTCGCCTTCTTAGGAACATTTTGGCATTACAAAGAAGGTCATTTTGGTCGATTTAATATTTTTATTATTTCGTCGTAAAAGCTCTTAAGGGTTTATTTGTTATCGTTATAATACTCATTAAAACTATTTTCAAAACATTTTCACCAATACATTCTTAGTTTTTCGATAGTGTTCAAGTAACATTCTTTGAGTATTTTTAAGTGAATATGCTATTTGTAAGAATTTAATGTCTGATATTGAGACTTTTCATGTAGTTTAAGTAGAACTCGATAACACTGACCAACATTCTAAAACTTTTTTGCCTCCCTGGAATGATTGTGGCTGGATTTTATATATTTTGGCCTGCTGAATCCAGATCTGGCTTCAGATTTTCGATATCAGCCTTCAATAATGAGGGAGAGACACATGTTTTGATATTAAGCAAAAACTCACTTTAATACTGATTTATTAATTTAAAAAAAAAAAGGTATGATACATTTTAGTAACAGTTAATTTATGTTCAGTATAAACATTTTCAAGTATTATTTTATTTTAATATTCATTTCCTTGAACTCTTCCTTTTATAAAAAAGACTGGATGTGTCTCGTATTAGGGTCCAGCAATAGTCGGCTAACATATTCGGGCTCCACTTTCCAGTATATCTTTTCTCTATCGATGCGATGTCTTGGTGAAATCGTTCCCCATGCTCGTCCGATATAGCTCCTAGATTTTCAGGAAAAAAGTCCAAATGGGAATGGAGAAAGTGAAGTTTTAGGGACATGTTGCATTTTAAAATATGATAGGCCGTGAGCAGTTCTTCCACGAGTTCACGAAAATTTTTTCTGACTTGGTGTTTCCAAGAAAATTTTGCAAACACTTTCAAATGCATTCCATGCCCGTCTTTCATGGTCACTTAAAATGTCCGTGAATTGGCATCTTTAAAGAGTTGCTTAATTTGGGGACCAACAAAAATTCCTTCTTTAATTTTGGCTTCACTTATACGTGGAAATTTCTCTTTTAAATAGTTGAAAGCATTTCCGTTTTTATCCAGTGCTTTTACAAAATTTTTGATCAATCCTAACTTTATGTGAAGTGGAGGTAAATATATTTTTTCTTCTGAACTAACGGTTCTCGGGTCAAATTTTTAACTCCAACTTCTTTTTTTTCACGTGGAGGCCAAACCTTTATTTTATAATGTTTGTCTCTTTGCACGGCTGTCCCACTCACACAAAAAGCAGCAGTATTTTGTGTATCCTGACTGCAGTCCTGTCAATAACGCTACCACTTTCAAATCTGCACATATATTCCATTTGTGATCTTCGTACTTTATACATCTGAGTATCATCTTCAGATTGTCATATGTTTTTTTCATATTTACCGAATGAGCTATAGGAACGGATGGATGTTCATTTCCATTATAAAGTAAAACAGCTTTTAGACTTGTTTTAGACGAATCTATGAATAGTCTCCATTTATCGGGCGTATATGGTAAGTTCAGTTCGACCATTAGACCAGGAATATCATGGCAAAATACTAAATCACCGTCCGCTGCAAAAAAATTTGTGAGAGTAGATGGACACCTTAACTCCTTTTTCCAAGAGGTTCCACTGCTGCAGGCGGGATCCGAGAAGTTCCGCTTTTGTTTTCGGAGGTCCAAGTCACGAACAAGGTCATTCAATTCACCTTGAGTGATTAAATGAGGTGTATCGGGCAAATCAATGGAACTAGGGATGTAGTTGGTCCGGCTTCTGGCGAAGTACTTCGAGAGTTTGATTCCGAATCAAGCGTGTAACTCTCAGGTGGTTGGGGAATGGGTAATGAATTGTCATGGGGTACTGGTCGCATTGCAGACGGAACATTGGGATACTGAATGCTACGCTTAGTTTTTCTAGTAATTCCTTTGATATTCGTCATGCAAAAATAACAATCATCTACGTGATTACGAGGTTCCCTCCAAACCATTGGAACTGCAAATGGCATAGATTTATGCGTACCTTTAGCCATCCGTCAATGTTCTCAGAACACGAACTACAACACACTTTTTGGGCCCAGGACTTATCTTGATCGCCAACTTTACATCCAAAGTACAGTTCATAAGCCTTTTTACTAGTGAAGATATCGGTTTTGGTACGCCTTCGCGGTAACTTCGCCACAAATATAACAGAATTTATCAGCTTTATTAACACAAATTCGCGTCGACATTTTTCTTACACGTACATCTATCTAATAGAAAAATCAACAGATGTTTACTAAATGATTATAAAATAACGACTAAAGGGATATTTCAAGCATAGATCCACCTACCTGTCCATAATAATGGGTCGCCCATTTATTAGCCCTCTACTAGACCCTTCCGAGAAATCTGAGGCTAATAAAAACATTTGAGGTTAGTTGTATATTAGTATAAGTCCAAATATTACAAATCGCGATTTTTTTATAGGAGGATTTTTCTGTTAGACAGTGTAATTTGACTGTCACAACGTTAGTTTTAGATGAAGCGACTGATTAATTATATCGGCCTTGTTTGGAGCCCTGTTCCTTCCAAGGCCGTTTGGAAGAATTTAGTAAAACTTAAATTTAATAAATAATGATCAACTCTGCAATAAAAAAATGTTTTATAAGCTACATTATAAAACAAAGTGTTACTTAATAATTTGTTCATTTTCTTTATCTGGTAAATAAAATAATAATAAGTGTTTATTTGTTATGATGAACTTCCACCTTATTGTTGCGAGATGACATATAAATAGTTATGTGGTAGCACCCTTTAAAAATTTTTAGTATTATTCCCGTATTTGGATCTCCATGTAGGATTTTTTTTAAATTAAAATTTGACCTACAGGATGTCCCAGAATATGAAGACAATCTCTCGGAATCTAATAGAAAACCTAAAAATGTTATGACAAGTTCCCATAAACTTTTTCCTACGAGCCTTCCTACGGAGATACAGGTACACAACGGACGCCCTGGAAATCGTTTTCTTTAATAACTCTTAAAATACTAGGCGTTCGTACAGAATTTGACCTATTTTGACAAATAAAAAAAAATGTGGTACACTAAAAAATGCCTCTTCATACCTAGTACATTTATGCCAAATTTCATTCAAATATCTACACGGTGGCCCACCACATTCGCCTCGGTTTTTCTACGAGAAATGAAAAGAGTTGGAAAAAAACTTTTAGCACAGTCATATGTTGGTCTGTGGGAAACATATTTTAAAATTATATTGAAATATACAGGGTGCCCCAAAAGAAGTCAATATCAAAGTTATATTTTTTCTTATGAACACCCCATATTTTTTTTATTTTAGATACTATAGACCAAATAAAGGTGAGTTATTGTTATAATTCCTATACCTAAAACTGACCGTTTCTGAGAAATTTAGAGAAATTAAAAAATACAGACCATAATTTAAAAATTGTTTACAACCTGTAACATATAAGGAGCTGCTCGTAATTAAATTTACTGCTTAGCTTGCGGGTTTAAGTTAACTATTACATAAAAGTTTTACCTCAATATTATACAGAGTGGTGAAAAAAATTGCCTCAAAGTTTGGACATACATTTTATTAAATAACTTCCTAAAGTTAAATGGAACACCCTATATTTAGTGGCCTTTTTTGACGCAGAACTAGATTCCTTTAAAACTATATTAGGGTTTCTGTACCTATCTCTTTTACTTTTTATGCAAAAGACGTTTTTATATTTGTCTTATGAATAATTTCTTTATCTTAAAAATGGAACACCCTGTAACTGTAATTAAAAAACATTTTTATTAAGGGCCACGTAGATTCGCTAAAAGCACAAGTTTAAATTTTTAAAAATAAGATGTATCTGAAGCAAAATACAGGCAAAAGTAACTCCAATTTATTGCCATTTCTAAAATATTAAAGCATTCTTTAAAATAAGAATTAAAATATAGTAAAAGGTACACTTATCTTAATTATTGTTGAAACGAAATATGTTAAAATGCCCTTGTTTCTTAGCAAATGTATTACAGATATTAATAATAAATTATTTATTTTTTAAAATTTTACCACCTTTTATCTCAAAAAATAAGACGTTTAGGATACACGTTCATATGAAGTTTTCTTCTAAAAATAGACCCAAAAATTGCGTCCTTAAATATTGACGTAATATATGACAATTAGAAAACACCCTGTATATTGTAAAAAATTACTAATCCCGTAAACAGTTGATTTTATCGATGTCAATTAGGAATACCTTTTTTTAGTTTAAGGTTAAAGCTATTCAAAAATAATATTGTTGAGCCTTAATCATACAGGGTGTTAAAAAAATTGCTATTATTTTGTCAGAGCTAGTCCGTCCCTGGCAAACTAAATAAGCCAAATATGATTTAATGGGTTTATTTTAAGAAAACTTATCTATTAACCATCATATTAAAAAAATAATAAATTACGCCTAGTATTTTAAAAATTATAAAAAAAAAAAAAATTTCCAGGGTTGTCCGTTATGTACCTGTATCTCCGTAAGGAAGGCTCGTAGGAAAAAAGTTTATGGGAACTTGTTATAATATTTTTGGGTTTTCTATTAGATTCCGAGAGATTGCCCACATATTCTGGGACACCCTGTATAATACGAACCAGGTGACCACTATTTTTTTGGTTAATTTTCCTCTCGATCGAAGCAGAATTTGATGCCACACTATATGAAAACGCTGTTAAAAATATGGTTGTTTAAATTAAGTGTTTTTGCAATTTGGTTACCGAATGATAAAAGCAACGGAGTAGCAAAGTATTTTTCGTGTACTGTTGTTCAATTCAATTCCCTGTACAGAAATAAACATGGGTTATACTGAATTTACTCTCCAATCTTTTTATTAAACTCTTATGACCTTCTTTGTTACTTAAAGGTTAGTTTTCAAATATAAAAGCCTTACTTTTCTGTAAATTTCTTAAAGTCTCCCAACAGGTCCCCAACTCTAATGCCGTTTCTTGTCGCCTTTGACGAATAAGTCGGACCGATACCTTTTTTGGTCGTGCCAAGTCCCTGGCCCTTTTGGTTGTTCTCTTGTTCTTGCAGCCCGTCCACAGCTTGATGCAGATCGAATACTAAGTGGGCTCTAAAAAAAAAAATTAATTTTGTATAAGTCATAAAGTGTTTTATGTCGATTTTTTTTTCATTACCTATCCGAGATAATAAGTCTCTCCTCCCAGTTTTTCATTCCTTTTTTCTCATTTTTCTCGATCTCATCGAACAGTTGTGGTAAGTGAATAACTACACCGTTTCCTATAAGAAAAATGTTAAATTAGGAATAAAAAAAACTAAAACACTCAAATAAGTTTATATCCGTATTAAAAATACTAAATTTATAAGATTGACTTTTAACTGAAAAACTTTGAATTTGAATACTGCTAAAAATATAAAACCTGCCAAGAAAAGGTGAGCTCGCGCAAACGTTTTTCCGCAGTAATTTGTCGACAAAAAATAGTCGATATGTTATAGTCAATCCTCGAAGCTCCGGCATTCCTAGGTTTGACTAGTCAATCCTCAGGTCTGACTTAAAGTCTTAGTCAAAGTACAAACAAATGAAGTTTTTCGCCGTCGTTACAAGTACAGTGGACGTTTGACGAGTCTGCCCGTCGCTTCTAGAATCGACTAGGCAAAGCCCGTAACAGATTATTTTACTTTCGACGTTTGACTGAAAAGTTAGGAACTTCTAGGTTTGACTAAAAATACTTAAGTCAAAGGCCCAAATTGGAATTTATTTCGAGATTAGCCCGAAGGCTTTGGTCAAACCTAGGATAAACCAGTCATTCTGCGAAGAAACTGCATATCGACCCTTGACTATGACATTTATACAAAATTAAAGTACCTTTATACAGGGTGTCCCGGAAGTAATGGGACACAAAGCAACAGCTTGGAACTTGGTTCCAGACAGCCTTATCGACCGCCTTAACAAAAAAAATCTCTACACCATAGCATACGCAGATGACTTGATCATACTGTCCACAGGGAAATTCCAGAGAGTACTCTGCGAAAGGATGCAGAGTGCCCTCAGGATAATAGAAAGATGGTGTGCCGATCACGCGCTATTCATCAACCCGAAAAAGACAGAGATGGTTCTCTTCACAAGAAAAAGGAGGATGGTGAACTTGAACGCCAAAAGACTCCTAAACACCCAACTGAGCTTCTCTACAGAGGTGAAATACCCAGGGGTAACCTTTGATAGTAAGCTAGCATGGAACTCCCACTTGGAGAAAAGACTCAAAAAAGCATACATTTCCTATGAGCAGTGTCGCCGGACCATAGGCAGAACCTGGGGAATGTCACCCAGAGTCACCCTATGGATCTATACGGCCATCATAAGACCTATGCTTACCTACGGTGCTATTGTCTGGGGGCAGAAAGCCCAGCAGACGACAGTCATTCGAGAACTGGACCAAGTTCAGAGAATGGCTTGTTTTAACATTACTGGAGCCATGAGAACAACACCAACTAGGGCCATGGAGGTAATCCTAAACGCCTCCGCACTGTTGGTATAATGCCCGATGTAGGAGTTGGTGCCCAGAGACGTGGCTTGTGGATTGAGGCAATAGGTTCGCTTCCACTACTGCAAGCAAAAGTCGACTCTATTGCGCCATATTTTGTTTTTAACAAACCCTACAAAATCGACATAAAGGAAGAATCGAACACAAACGTGGCAGGTGTAATCAACATCTACACAGGCGGTTCGAAAACAAAAGAAGGTACAGGATGTGGAATCTATTCTAGATCTCTAAACTTAAATATCAAATGGGCTATGGGTGAGTTGGCAAACGGAGCTCACAGGCATAACCATAGCTGCAAAAGAAATAATCAGTAGGCACATCACTGATAAGGTCGTGCTTATCCATACGGATTGCAGACAGGCACTACTAGCCCTGAGGAGACCACGCTATACCTCAGGTCTGGTACTAGAATATCACCGTGTCCTTGCGGATGCTTCTAGCAGGAACGTGGTCACCCTCTGCTGGACCAAAGGACACGCTCACTCCAAAGGCAACCGCATTGCTAACTCGTTGGCCAGGAAGGCTGCCGGGACCAAACCTTTTGGACTCGAGCCTTTCGTAGGTCTGACAGGGTCTGCGATGAAGGACCTAATCAAAAGACACTCTCATCAGCAGTTTACAAGACGATGGGATGAAACAGTAAACTGCAACTTTTCCAGGGAGTTACTGAACTATCCTGACAGAGATACAGCTAAACATTACTTGGCAATGCCTAGGGCGAACCTTCGCCTAATCACGGGAGTTCTGACCGGACATTGTTCATTACGAAAGCACCTTTTTAGAATGGGTATAAATGACACGCCTCTATGTAGAGGTTGTGAACAGAAAGACGAGACGGTGGAGCACATCCTTTGTGACTGCCCTGGACTCTAGTCCAAGAAAGGTCCATGCAGGACGAGTATTGGCGTTCCTTAGCCGACATTAAGGAGGCGATGTTCTCACCTACTTTAAATCAGTAGGATGGGCGGCGTACTGAGTGAGGAGTTCCCTTTAGGAGGAAGCACAACGGGCCTACTGAGGCCTAGGTGCCGTGATATCTATCACCCTCCTCATCTTCAGATTCAGATTCCCTGGGTCGAAATAATGCAATTTAGGTAAACTTGCCTTATTCCAAAGTTGATAATAACTAAGATACGGGGTGTCCAACTTTTAATTTTGTTTTCGTTTTGATACGCGTAGTAAATCCTTTAAAAGAATAATATATTATTTTTTAATTTTTCATAGCCTTGTTTCGCCGAAAACCCATTAAAATAAGTAAGCAAAAACACTTAAAAATTTGTCCCAAATGTGCTAAATGCGATTTGTGGGTGAAGCGGTGTAGACGAGGTAATGGTCGATTACAAGGAATTGATAATGTTAATAAAAACATATATTTGTTCACTTTATTTAAAAAAAAATGTGGTCCAACAACCGAATATCCAGACCCCATCAGTTGTGTATAAAAGAAAACTAGTGATAAGGTAATATCTTTAATTAATTAGAAATATAATATACAATTATATTATTCTAATTTTTTTTCAAGAAATCCTATAGATTTTCCCTGCCTTTTGGAAATCTTGGAAAATTCCCTGACATTTGTAGCTCAATTCAAATTTCCTGAAATTTCCAGGTTTTTTCAGTCGAGTATAAAACCTTTTCAATAATCAGCCTAAAAAACTTGATTCCATTGAAACTCTTTGGGAGCTAATATATCCGAAGAGGAGGCCTATACGAAAAAAGTTCATATGAATATGAACTTTTAGTATTTTTTAAGTTGTTTTTTTTTTTAATCCGAGAGATTATCCCACATTTTCTCGGACACCCTGTATAAATTAGTTTTTCTTCATGCACCAACCCTGAACCCAAAAAAATTATATTAATAAATGTTTTCCCAACTTTAAACTGGTCGTTATAAAAAAACAAATTCGTCCGGACTAGAGCTACGTCAATAAAATATTTAGCAAATTTATGGCTTGCCATTTCATGCGACATTACGACCAAGTAATAATTACATTGTCATCGTAATAGACGGTTGAGAAACAAAATTGAAAACGTTGCAGGCGGGTACCTTTTTGTGCCATGACAAAATACAATACGACCAAACAGATAATTATTCGGTAGATGAAAATAAACCTATAAATAATGAAAGGACTTTCTATTGATAGGCATATTTATGGATTTATAATTTACCATAGAAACAGTAAGTCGAATTTGAATATATAGTGGATATAAATATTTTATTATTGTTTCTTAAATTAAACCTTTAATAAAGATATACGAGAGTTTTTTTTATCTTGGGAGAGTCCATGAAGGCTGATTCCAAAAAAAGTACTTTTTAACGTGACCGTGAGTGTCTTAAGTGTGGTGAGAGGGAGTTTGTTCACATGGAAGGAAAAACTTCTGCGGGCAGCAGGTTCCATAGTCTTGACACTCTAGGTATGAAGGAACGAAGAAAGCGGGAAGTTCGGGACCTCTCTAACTAAATAACTATATATTCGAGGATGAAATGAAAAGTTTTCAGCCTAAGTAAGAAAAAAGCAAAATATGGGTTAAACACTATTTTTATTTTTTTTACATAGTCTCCGTGTAGCTCAATACATTTATTTCATAGGTGCTCAAGAGCCCTTATGCACTCGCTGTAAGCTGATTTGGCCAGTTCTTCAAAATCGTTTGGAAAATTTTTTTATCAGCAAGAATTTTTTTTTAATTTGAAAATGAATTCTGGTGAATAAGGTGCATGAGAAACCAGCCCAACTGATAAATTTTTGCATTGACAATTGAAGAGGTAATTGGATGAAGGTGTTATGTGACATTATCTAAATTTTTGGTATTTATACTAAAATAAGGTGATATCTGCCTATTCTAACTTATATGTTGCTTTCAAAAATTATCGATATTTACTTAGGAATAACTAGAAACTATCGATAATCCCTGAAAAAAGATATAAGTTAGAATAGGCAGATATCACCTTTTTTTAGTATAAGTATCAGAAATAAAGATAATGTATCATAACACCTTCATCCACTCACCTCTTCAATTAGCAATTTATGGCAAGGCGCATTGTCCTGGTGGAACAGAATTTTCTTTTTGCTAAAACGCGATGTTTTCCGTGAATATTTTGGTTCAATTGGTCAAGTAAGTTGGCGTAGCACTCAGAATTTATTGTTTTTCCTTTATCAAGATTGTCTATAAAAATATTGCCTTTGGCATCCCAAAAAATTGTTGCCATAACCTTTCCTGCCGATAGAATTGCCATTGCCTTCTTCGGAATTGGTCCGCTCTTCGCTGTCCACTTTATTTATTTTTTTTTTAACTTTATGACAGCTCACGAAGGATTATTATATATGTATATTATATCCTACACATTATATATACATATACAGGGTGGCCGATATGTAACTGACTGGTTTGTTTCCTGAATATTTGTGAAATGAAATAAAATATGTTAATTTTTTTATTTTAATCTTTTATTGAAACTTAGAAATTATGTATGAAAAATAATATCAGACAAATGTCCGCCTCTAGAAGCCGCGCAAACCTGAGGCCTCTTGACTACATTTTCCATCACTTTTGGTAGGTTTCAGGAGGAATATTTTCAATGGCTTCTGTAATATTGTTCTTCAGCTGATCTACAGTATTTGGTTTGTTGGCATAAACCTTATTTTTTAAAAATCCCCATAAAAAGAAGTCAGGAGCCGTTAAATCCGGTGACCTTGGTGGCCAGCTGACATCACCAAATCGAGAAATTAAACGTCCCGGAAATATTGTTCGTAAAGATTCATTATTTCCCTAGCTGTGTGACAAGTTGCTCCGTCCTGCTGGAACATATTTTGCAGGTTAAATTGTTGGATTTGAGGAGCCAGAAAGTTTTGCAGCATTTCACGGTATCGCTCGCCAGTGACAGTAAGAGAATTACCTGCATTGTCTTCAAAAAAGTAAGGTCCAATGACACCTCCATACCAAACACCGCACCAAACTGTGACTCGACGAGGATGTAGTGGTCGTTGATGGATGACACGAGGGTTCTCTAATGCCCAGATACGACAATTCTGCTTATTAACAAATCCGTTCATATCGAAGTGGGCTTCATCGCTCATTATCATTTGTCGGTAAAAATCGTTATTTTGGGTATTAAGCTGCAATATTGCATGACTGTATTGTCGGCGACTTTCATGGTCTCTAG
Source organism: Listronotus oregonensis (assembly GCA_019359885.1). Classification (NCBI taxonomy): domain Eukaryota; kingdom Metazoa; phylum Arthropoda; class Insecta; order Coleoptera; family Curculionidae; genus Listronotus; species Listronotus oregonensis. Next base: position 31,081 of record JAHBCN010006002.1, on the reverse strand, counting down.
GCTGTAGTTCTTGGGTTAACTGAATTTTGTATGGCCGCAAATGCAAGTCTTTATGTAAAATAGTGCCTAATGATGTGCGACGAATACCCAGTTCTTGAGAACGATGTCTGGTAGATGTCTCAGGGCGCTCCACTACACTTTCACGAACTCTCTCGATATTTTCCGGAGTACGAACAGTTCGAACACGGCCCGACCTTGGCAAGTCTTTAACCTCACCTGTTTGTTCAAATTTGCGCACCAACTGACGAATGGTGTTGACACTGGGCACATTATTTCGACCGAAATCTCGTCGTAGATTCCGAATAGTTGCAACAATCGACTCATTATTTAAGTAAAACGTTTTAACAATAAGGATGTGCTTTAAACAATCACTACGGCGCCACCTACTGATATGCCTGTATCAAAAATGGCGCGCAATTCAAATCAGTCAGTTATATATTAGCCACCCTGTATAAACCTAACAAGGAGACGGCACGGCCTTGGGGTCGGCGATTTGGCTCAATTTTTTTGTGGTGCTAGAGTGCACTTGGTAGATCACAATATTAAAATACTAAGGCGCACTATTAAGAAAATCCGCAAAAAAAACTTTTTTTTTTGTGTACCATACGTACTTAAAATGAAACACCATTGTCAAACAGCTATGTGGCTCAGGCGGTAGCGTTCAAGTCTCAACTTAACTTGAGTTGAGACTTCCAAACCCGAAGGTTCCGGGTTCGATTCTGCTCCATGCCTTACTTTTTTTTACGTAATTATTTTTAATATTATTATTCTTTAAAATACTTCTGAAATTTCTTTTAGTTTAGTATATAATATAAACCACTTGACGCGCTCTCTCCAAAGTTTGAAGATAAACTAGCAAAGCATTACAGTATTTATGAGTTTCAGTGCCAAATCCATTGAAATTTTAATTTCGCGGCCCGTGTTTACGGCATTAATTAAATTTTTTGCTGCTAACCAGCGAGATTTTTGAAACGCTTTAAAAATAGAATTCAGTCGAAATTAAATGTTATGTAAGTAATACCCTGCAATTATTTTAAAATAAAAATTTGGTCGTAAAAAGATACTTAAAAAAATTATGTATATTATCCAGGCAGTTCAAACAATTAAAATTATATTCAAGGAATATAATGCGGATATAGAGGGTGTCTCCTAAGTAATGCTTTCGATCAGGTCTGGCATGATGGGCTTCTTAACAAACTTCCTTCTTACGGTCTTCCACCTAAGCTTTGCTCTTGGCTTTAAAGTTTTCTTTCTAATCGACGTATATCAGTTAGTGTAGATGGTCATTCCTCCAGCTTCTACCAAATTAATGCTGGGGTGCCCCAGGGCTCAGTGCTGGCACCCACGCTGTTTCTTCTACACATTAACGATCTTCTCTCTTCCACAATCAATCCCATTCATAGTTTTGCTGACGATAGTACCCTCCACTCTAGTATTCAATTTCTTAAGCCACCATCTAATTCTGATTTTGAAAACAAGCGCAGGTCAATGCAGATATCTCTTTCACAAGACCTCAAACTTATCTTGGATTGGGGCGCCAAAAATCGTGTTCAGTTTAATGCCTCAAAAACACAGTCATGTTCGCTGTCGCGAAAAAAGTATGCGAATGCTCATCCGTTACATATGAGCGGCCAAGTTCTGCAGAACAAAGAGTCGTTTAATCTAGTCGGCGTTACTTTTGAGAATAACCTCAACTGGCACAAACACATTTCATCCATAGCTTCGGCAGATTCAAAAAAGATTGGATTCCTCTTTCGAGCCAGAAAATATTTCTCTTCTTCCAATCTGTACACTCTGTATGTATCTCAAATCAGACCCTCTTTGGAATATTGTTCTCATGTCTGGGGAATGGCGTCCCCTACAACACTTAGCATTCTGGACTCCATTCAAAAAGAGCTATTAGTCTTATTAATGATCCAACGCTCACAGAAAGGCTTCCTCTTCTTGCCCATCGTCGAGCTGAAGGGGATCTGTCGCTCTTTAATAGGTATTTTCACGGCTTCTGCTCAGAGGAATTGGCCAGTATTATTCCTTCTCTGGCAGCTCCCAACAGAGCAACACGTAGTGCAACTTTTATGCATCCTTTTACAGTTCAGTTAGAGAGGCCCCGAACTTCCCGCTTTCTTCGTTCCTTTATTCCTAGAGTGTCCAGACTATGGAACCTGCTGCCAGCAGAAGTTTTCCTTCTCCTCCCAATCTCCAAAAATTTAAGTCCCGTGTGAACAAACTCCCTCTCACCACACTGAAGACACCCACAGTACTTTAGTACTTACGCATCAGCCTTCGTGGACTGTCCCAAGATAAAAAAAAATCTAAAATACAGGGTGTTCCAACTATGTTTATACTTAAAATATATCTGCCTTTGTACATGATACAAAAAAACGTGTATGTTTGGTAACACTTATTTTATTAACACTTTCTGAAGGAGGTAAACCTTTCATAGGACAATATTTTATAAATTACATGTATCTCAAATTTTTCCATGCTTGACAAAATGTAAAACTTTATAACTTTAATGTTTAACTTTATAAAATATAAACCACTTGACGCGATCTCTCCAAACTTTGAAGATAAACTAGCAAAGCATTACAGTATTTATGAGTTGCAGTGCCAAATCCATTGAAATTTTAATTTCGCGGCCCGTGTTTACAGAATTAATTAAATTTTTTGCTGCTAACCAGCGAGATTTTTGAAACGCTTTAAAAATAGAATTCAGTCGAAATTAAATGTTATGTAAGTAATACCCGGCAATTATTTTAAAATAAAAATTAAGTCGTAAAAAGATACTTAAAAAAATTATGTATATTATCCAAGCAGTTCAAACAATTAAAATTATATTCAAGGAATATAATGCGGATATACAGGGTCTCCTAAGTAATCTAAAATACAGGGTGTTCCAACTATGTTTATATTTAAAATATATCTGCCTTTGTACATGATACAAAAAAAATGTGTGTGTTTGGTAACACTTATTTTATTAACAGTATTCATAAAAGCCGATTTACGAATGAACTATCTTAACAAGTGGTTCAAACGCATGCGTAAGTGTATAGATCAAAACAAAAAGTATTTTGAAAAACAGTAAAGTCGTTTTTGATGACAAATTACTTGCTCTTTATTATAAGGCTCAAAATAAAATAGTATTTGTCGTATTTTTACATTTTTCTAGGTGAAAAATCTCATAGACAAAATAAAAGTACTTTTATGAAACTCAGCACACGCAATATTTTGTTATGTTGCTCAATCGGCTATTTCTGATGATAACCCAATTTTAAAATGAAACACTTTTTATTTAGATATAGTTTGCATTTTAATAAAAACTAATGATCTTGCACATTACTTTCTACCAAATAAACTAACTTACTGATACCTTTGTTATTATTATACTGATATTATATTTCTAGAAATTTCAACTATACCTGATGCAATTTATGTAACTCTAAATAGACTAAACAAACCAATTTTTTGTTCTTTATCTCTGTGGGATTTTACCATGAAATTGTTTACTCACTAAATATGTAGTCTTTGAAGTTGTTTAAATTTCATGGCTTCTAATTTTACGTTTCCTGCTAAAAATTCTTTTTTTTTTAATTCCAGATCGAAGTGAGTGGCAGCAACCCGATCTTCCCGGCACGGTTGGAGACATCATATGACATATAGATGGTTCCAAATGCGAGCAGGAACCTGGAGCGGGCGTGTACAGTGAAATGAGGAATTGACAATTGTCCATTGCACTAGGAACACACAGTTCTGTATTTCAAACGGAAATAAAGTCAAGTTTACTGTAATAAATTTTGGAAGTATAGCAGAATATTAATAGTTTACAGTACAGGCCCCCCCTGGCAAGTTGATTACACATACTTTATAATTCGTGAGAAACTTCGTTTCGAAGAGTCTACCACACTTTTCCTCTGCGACTTTTCTCGATTCCTCCGCTTTTCCGCTCGAAAAAGCCCTATATTATGGCGATTTCCCAAGGTTCTATAAAGTCACGACCACAACTTTTTTTTTAGCTAAAGTTACTGCAAATTTTGTTGAAAATGTGCATTTAAACTTGTCCGACAAAAATTTTTCCGACTTTTTCATGTCTACCGCTTGAAACATCCCCAAATAACAGGGTATTGAAAACCGATCATCACATAGGTTTTATTTAAAAAAAATATTTGAAAAATCAATTTAATGAGTATTAACCATTCTGCTAGGTAATTTATTGCCAAAAATACATTAATTTAAAGTTGAAAACAAGGGTAGGTATTAGAAAAAACCACATTTTTTATCAGAACGTATTTTTAACTAAATCTTTCATGTTTTTGAACCCACTATCTTATTTGACATAATATAACATCAAGTTTTTAATCTTTTTTAATGCAGGGTTTAACCTGTATCTTAAAAAATTAGCTGTTGCATTGTCCGCCATATTGAATTAACACAACATTTTTGCAGCCACTGTTTTTGTGGATTAATTCATATTGCATTTATGTTATTATTAGAGTAAACCCGACTTTATATACTTTACTGCATCGTACAGGGTGATCAGTTAAGGGTAGCGAGCGGCCATATCTCATAAGATATTGGTCGTATAGATTTGAGAAAAAAAAATCGTAATAAAAGTGGCCAAGAGAAATTGCTGGAAATTATTTTCGAGTTTGTCAAACGTCCGCTAGAGGGCGTAACAACCAACACCAAGTAAAAAATAGGATTTTAGAGAATTTTTGTCTAATGAAAGTATACTGATGATATCATTTTCATATTTACTGACCATTTCCCTACATTTTTGTCTAAACCGTTTTGTTCTATCTATCAAAATAAAGCGGTGGGGGAAGTTCAATTGTTTTTTTAAACAAACCAAGATTTCTCCCGTTTCTTTTGACCGATTTTAGCAAACTTAGACTCATATGAAAGAGCATAATTTGCACTACAAAACGCTTATTTGGTTTTGCATTTTTGACTTTTGCTGTCGCCGCTAGATGGCGTTAACTGAAATGGTAGCAAATTTTTTAGTTTTTTTCAAAAAAAAAAAACAAACCAACCAGTAAAGAGTAAACTGCTTAAATACGTAGTATCTCATTGTGCACTCTGTACTCTAAAAATCAATAATAAAAACACCATATTGATTTATCAGTGACAATTTAGATCATTAATTTTTAATGTCATTGCCAAAACTGAACAATTTTATACGGGAATTTTAAAAAGAATCCTCGCATTTCATTTTAGTTTACAGCTAATTCCAACATATGCACTCACAGTTACGCAAGACAATAAAACAAATTTGTCTACATTTAGAAATTAATTTATGACGAAAATATCAGGATTTAATCAAATGCTCAAATATTCCTCCATTAACTGCCAGACAATAACCCAAACGATTATAAAACTCATTTCTTACGTTGGCTAGTTGGTACATCGATATTCTGGCACATTCCTTAGCTGGTCTAAATTTTCATATTTTTTATTGGTATAAAGCTTAGTTTTTAAATGTCCCCATTAAAAAGAAATCGTGGCGAACGATCCGGAGACCTGGCTGGCCAAGAAATTGCGTGGTTCGGGCCTATGATGTCGTTATTAAATGCATTGTTCAAGTATTCGCGCACACCTCTGGTACTGTGTGCTGGGCAGCCATCCATTTGATACCAAATCTCTTGATTTTCACGAGCAAGGTTGTTCAAAGCAGGCAAAATTTGTTCCTCTAAAAGTTCCAGAAAGTACTCCGCATTGAAATTTCGGTCAAGGAAAAATGGTCCAAGGATGGTGACCGAAAATTCCCGCCAAAACATTAATTTTTTGTGGATATTGAGTCCTTGTCTCAACAAATCGATTTTGGTTTTCGTTACTCCAGTACCGGCAATTTTGAATGTTGGGTTCGTTGTTCAATGTAAAAGTGCATTCGTCAGTAGAGCAAATATTTTGAAAAAAACCTCTGTCAGTGTTTGTCCTCTCCATCATCTCAAAGCAAAATTCCTGTCGTCGTATTTCGTCTCAGTCTCTTAGTTCTTGGTGTCTTTCGTACGTGTAAGCGTTATATGTACATCTTTTTAAAATTAGAGATATTGTGGTGTGGTCTTGTCCAGTAATGTCCTCCAGTTGTCTCGTGCTGTTTCCTTCGGCCTCCTCTACACAAAGTATCACGTCTAAATCCCTCTCGTTTTGTACAATTTGTATCTGATTTTCACGTCGATTTTCGTCACATTTGCAATTATTGATTACTGTGCCTGTAGTTTCAAATTTTTTTATCGTCCGTTCTATTGTCGATTTACTTGCTATTGGCCTATTGGTAAAATAGGCTGCAAACATGTCCGCTACTCTTCGATAACTATTTCCCTGATAAAACCATTTTATACTAGTGATTTTTACTTGATTTGAGTAGTTTATTATTTAAAAATGATGTGACATTGATCTGACAACTCGAGAGTAAGAGGTTAAATATTTTATTATAAACTTCTAATAATACAGGGCGCGTAAGAAGATAGGAGATTCGTAACTTATTTTAGCATTTATCTCTTAGCTGGCGGACTGAGAAGAGCTGAAATTTGTACACTGAGTACAACTTTTCGTGCTCTTTAAAAAATCCTAATAATATTTTCTTCTAAAATAATTAGGGGAGCCAATATTGGACCACTTCAAAATTTACATGGGATTCCCTATGTCCCGCTCGACGGAGCAACACCCGGTACGCTTTAGTACGAATTCCAAAGTGAAATGCAATTTTACTTCCCTACAAAATATTTCAAAGCAGAGTTACGCTCTCGATTTTTTTTATCAAGTCTTGTAACTCATTGCACTCTCAATTTCATAGATTAAGTTTTATTTTACGTAATTATTTTAATTGAAATCAATTATCATAATTAATCATATTGTAATTCATTTATTTACTATACTATCGGCAAATATTATTAGATTAATAAACTAATTTAAAATATTAAATATTTTGGAAGATTTTTTGAAAAAATTATTCGACTTTTAAAAGCAAATCCCCTATTTTCGTAAGTTTGATTAAATTTGTATAGTCAAATCCCAAATTTCGTAAACATATCTGCATTTTTCTTGAAATTAGGGGCATCTGAAATATTTGCATCAGAAAATTGTTGATTGAAAAAATTTCATCTGGCTAAGGTTTTCAGAAAATCATAGATAATTTTGCAACATCCAATATTTGACGATAACACTTGAACAAATTCACGAAAAAAATACAGAAAGAGCATTCGCTTTTGAAAGTTTAATTTTTCTCTGGAGGGTATCCAAAAAATCAACTTTTTTTCGAAAATTCCCAAATGAAAATTTTGGTGTGGGTCCCATGTTTAACTTTTTAGAAACTAAAAGTTTAAAAATGTTTAAGTTTTTACAAGTTTTAAAATGTTGAATAATGTTATTTTTCTGTAAGTATCTTCGAGCATATACCTACTAGAGGCAGCCTTGCCGCTCAGTGTGCGAGAAAGAAAGAATAGCAGTAGAACCTATTCTCCCGCTCCAACGGGCTGGTTAGTCGCAACGTGAAGCAAGAAAAAAAAGGGAATAGATCTATTCTTCTTTCCCTCTTGCACGCCTATTCGCACGACGGAGGGGCAAGGCTGCCTCTAGCTGGTAAATGCTCGAGGCTGGTGTATTACCGAAAAAAATCATAAAACTGGAAAAAACTAGTAAAAATTTAAAGAGCCGTTAAAATATAAATATTGATAAGGTTATCGTGAATGCACGGCTGAGCTTTAACAGGCACATTATCGCACCACGACCTTAGTCATACAGTAAATATGCACAGAATAAAACTAGACCTAAAAAAATAAAAACATTTAATTATACATACAAGGTCGTGTTAATAAATATTATTTTTAATAGAACTCATTTTTCCTTTAAGATATACTTACAGTTCAAAAGATTTTACGACGCTCTTATTAGCTTGCCATGTATGTATATATGTACAGGGTGTGCCAAATTGGGCACTTTTAAAGGGAAACTCCCATTTTTAAAGGAGATAGATGAAAATTAATGTCGGTGTCTGGAGCTCAATTTTCGTCAATAACATAATGGTAAAAACCGCACATCGATATCTGTTACTATTTCTGAGTTACAGGGTGTTTTTCAAAAAAGTGCATTTTTAAAAATCGCTGTAACTTTTTTGCTACGGAAAATTTTGAGTTTTTGTAAAAATATTTCCAAAGCAACTTTTTACGTAGAATTTAATGGTGTAAATATATATTTTTTTACAATCATTAGTTTAATAGTTATTACCAGAAAAATCGATCTTTAATATGGGATACCCTGTATATTTTTAAATAATTGAAAATAACTTTAAATTACCTTTCCAAAAGAAAGCACACTTAAATTTTGCTCGAGTTCTCTCGAAATAAAGAGTTTTTAATAGTTCGCCCACTTTGAACAAGTAGGCTTAGGACGCACGGGGCGCGCCATGATAAAGAAAACAAATGCTTATTGGTAATTGTCAAATTGTGATTTTGGCTAGTAATTTAGTCAAATCTTTCAAATAAATTTAAAATGAAATTTGGAAATTATGAAAAATGGGATATGATAGTTTGTTTTATACTAACCACAACCAATATCCAGAAAGAAGACCACCTTTTAAGATATTTTTGGAAGAATGCGACACAACCTTATTAATAGTGGCCAGTTTGAGAAAAATGGTCAAAACAGTATATAACAAATAGGGATAAGGAGTTAGAAGAGATAGCAGTTTTAGGAGCCGTTCAAAATAATCCTAAAACGTCAACACCAAAAATTGAAAACGTTAACAGGACTGGCAAGAACTAATGTTAGACGAACTTTAAATAAATACAAATATAAACCATACAGGACCCAGAAAAGTGCATCATCTTAGACCTGGAGATTTTGAACGCCGCATAGATTTTTGTCGGTGGTTTCTGGAAAAATGTAACCGTGTGCGCGATTTCCCACTGAATTGTATTTGGACTGACGAAGCGTATATTAGCAGTGTCGGTATTTTTAACCGCTATAACTCGTATACTTGGGCGCAACAAAACCCTCATTCAGTAGTCGAGCCAAGAAACCAAGGAAGATTTGGGTTTAGTGTCTGGGCAGGTATTTTTAGAGGTAGGATTATTGGCCCGTTAATTTATGATGGTACCCTCACCTCTCAACGATATTTGAAAATTTTAAGGCAACAAATAGAACTCTTCATTAATGATCTACCTCTAATGGAACTCGGAAACATATTTTTCCAGCACGACGAGGCACCGCCTCACAATGCTAAAATTATTAGTAATGTTTTAGCAGATAACTTTGACAATAATTGGATAGCTAACCAAGGTCCCATCCGTTGGCCAGCGAGGTCACCGGACTTTACGCCCATGGATTTTTATCTTGAAAGACCTTATTTTTAAATTACCTATACGTTCTAGACGAGAATTAGAAATAGCGGTTGTGCAAGGGTTTGCATTGATTGAATTGATGAATTCTGCAAGAAATGTCCGGAAACGGTGCCGTTTGTGCATAAGAGAGACCGGTCGACAATTCGAACATCTCCTGTAGCTAAATCTCTTGCGCTGGTTTATTACTTTTTATTGTTGTTTTTTATATTTTATCTGTTAAGTAATCTTATTCTAAATACAGGGTGTCCGGAAAAAGAAGGCCAATCCGCCGGCCACATATAGGGTGGACCAAAATAATGCGACTTTCGTTATGCCATTTTTTAATTGGGCGCTCGGTATTCAATATACAGGGCGACAAAATGAGACATATAAAATCGTTTTTTTGAAGTAAGTCGAGTGTTTCATAAGATATTAAATTAAAATTTGGTGTAAGGGGGTTTTTTGGAACGAGAAATTGAAATCCGTTCACGGATTCGCTATACCTTGCAGAGGGCGCCCCCTGCGGTATATTGCATGTGTTAAAAATACCAAAACTTTTTTGTACCCCTGTATAATAAAGTTCTAGTAAAAAATTCTAATTATCCAATCTTTTCTTGTAAAAAAAGTATTCTTAGTAAATGACGGCCTGAGAATCCGTTTATTAGATATCTTAATTTTAAAATCTAGATACATTTTAACAAGTTGACAAAATAAACGTAAATTATTTTTTCTAAATTAATGCTAAATTACTTATAATAATAAAAATCATAGAACAATGACCCTAAGTTATTTGTTCTATGTGACCTCCATTCATTTGTATACACATAGGAGCCCTCTTTATTAAAGAAAATCTAAGGCTTTGAAAAATATTTGGTTTCAACCTGAAATGCTCTCCAGCTGCAATGATTCTTTCTCTTAAATGATTCTCGTTTAAAATCGGAACCATATACACAAAGTCTTTCATACATCCCCAGACTGAAAAATCCAAAGGTGTAAGGTCGGGCGAACGGGGTGGTCACGGAACAGGAGCATCTCGACCCCGACCAATCCAGCGATTAGGAAATACTTGATGTAAATAGTTCCTAACATTTATAGCAAAATGAGCCGGAGCACCGTCGAGTTGAAACCAAAGATTTTGTCTTAAATTTAGAGGCAAATCATCAAGCAAATCGGGCAGTATTTCTTGTAGAAACAACAGAAATGAATCACCAGTCAAATTACCTGGTAAAATGACAAGTCCTAAAAGAAAGTTATCTACACCACCTGCCCACACAGTGACTTTAAAATTTACTTGATGATGTGTCTCAACTATGGCCCTAGGATTCTCTTCAGCCCATAATATGTGTGCGTTATGGATATTTGTCATGCCGTTTCTCGTGAACGTGGCTTCGTCAGTACAGATCTTTCCACTGAAATATATGTAAAGTTATGGAACTATAGATGTCGCTACAGCATATTTATACATGCCTTTTAAAAAAAATCATTTATTAAGTCAAACGTATTAAAATGGAGAGGTTCTAGGTTTTATGTAATATGATTTTTGATTTTAGGAAAAAAATACTAGATATTCCAAACTAATTCTAAATAAAAAAAAACTTTGAAATTTTTTTTAATTTAATTTTATTTTAATCCATTATTCCAAATAAATTAGTCATACTTAATTTATTGGACGTTCTATCACTGTAATACAAACTGTATACTTAAAAATTATTTTCTATTTTTAGTTCGATTTCCTATAAAAGCCTGTTTTTAGTTTTTATCTATAATTTATAAACATAATACATTTCTCCTTTAAGGTATTTTAACAATTTAAAAAGATTTTTTGTGTAAATTATTTCTTGCTGCTATTTATCTTTCATGTAAGAAAAACACTGCACAAATAAAAAATAATATAAAATACTTACCAATTACTGATTTGACATTTGGTTGAATAATACCGCTGGGCAATAGATGGAAGTCATACTCTACACCATCAACCACAATGGTATGACCAGCATTATTTCCTCCCTGAAACAAATAAAATTGGTTATATTTTAGATTTTACTTATCAGACACTACAATTTTGATCATGTTTTGCACAAGGGAGTTTTGCATAAGAAGTAGGAATTTTAAGAAATACCGTCCATTTTCAGGTTAGTCCACTTAAAGGCTTTATAACTCAAAAACTAGATGTTTTACGGAAAAAAAAAACTGATTTTAAATTCGGGCTTCGGTGAACTTTAGCTCCATTTATAAACGGCAATATTTTGATATAATTTTTTTTTTCACTTATTTGTTACACCATAATAAAACACATAGGGTCTGAAAAATTTAATTTTTCACTCACATTAACACAAAATAAAATAATTTCTTTATTTCCCATATAAAATACACTAAGGTAATATGGCCGAATAACATGAAAAAAGTGAGAAAGAATAACTACAAAAAGAGATGATACGATGTCATTTTGTTTAGGAATTTCTCCTTAAAAAGCAATGTTGCCAGATGTTTTCTAATAATTTGTTATTATTGAAGGTTGTTTTGTCCATTTACCAAAAATAAAGTTTTTTTTTATAGAAAAAACTAACCAGAACTAACAAACAACAACTTCCAAACTATTACCTAGTTCTGGTTAGTTTTTGGTTAGTTGTCGTTAGGTTTTCCTCATTAAATTGTAATTTTTTTATCATAAATGCGCCGTCAACAATTTTTTCTTTTGATCCGACAACGTCGCAAATTCTCGTTTACTTAACCTAAAAACATAGCGTTTTTCGACTTTTAATTTCATTTTTCTCTGCAAAATGCATTTTTCGATTTTTTCTTTTGAAATCTACTAAACAAAATGTGTTCTTTTTATCTGTGATATTTATTTTGTTCAAATCGAATGGAGCTAAACGACACCAGACCCTTAAATTCGTTATCAGCGTCCCAAAAACTCCGTAAGCAAAAAATCATCAAAATTGGCCTGGTGCGGTGTCCGGTTAGTAAAATTTTACCAAATTTTGGATAAAATTTTACTTATCGGACTTCTTGTCGATTTTAATGATTTTTTACATACGGCTGTTTTTTGAGGCGCTGATCACGAACCAAAAAAAAATTTCGTCTTCCTCTGGGTTTTGAGTTATGAGGCCTCCAAGTGGGCTAACCTCAAAATGGACAACACTTCATAAAATTCCTGCTTTTTAAAACTGATTTCTATAAAAAATTTATGGGCAAGGCATAGACCCCCACAGCAATCTTTTCTTTTGCTTGTAGTAGTATTTACGCCAGTTAATTTTTTGTTGTTGAAGAAAACATGTGCTATTTAAAACTTAATATATAATACAGGGTGGCCGGCCATATTTTGACCCATTTTAATCGAGAATAACTTTGGAACAAATAAAGGTATCAAGATGCGGTTTTTGCAGATGCACTTATATTTCTTTAAAGTTTATTCTCGTACCTTTACAATTTTATTGTGACATTCCATTAGCTCAAAAACAAAATGGCCGATTTTCATTATGAGGACAACTATGTTATTTTAAATGGAACACCCTGTATATGTTTCTATATTTTCAAAATTTAATCTTTCCCCCTTTAAAAATGTAACACAAGCTATGGTTATCTCAAAAAACAACGTATTTATTGACCTTTCAAAAATTGACTGCATGTCGACCAACAATATTATTTAACAATTAAAATTTGCTTCCATATGTTACAAAAAAAAAAGGATCGCCAAAGGTTTAGGTTATTCACAAAATAATAGTTACAATAAGGTTACATTACTTTTTAAAAACTACTGTAAATGTTGAAAATGCCTTCCGCCGACTTCGACGCACTTATTTAAATTCGAAAAAAACTTATTAAAACTATTGACTAAAAATTCTTCAGGAATATTTTCTATTATGTTTCGATATTAATTTTTAATTGCTCTAAATTTTGGGGAAGTGGACTACAACACTCTCTTTCACATATCCCCACAGAAAAAAAATCTGGAACAGTCAAATCTGGTGAACGAGGTGGCCAGGAAATAGGGCCTCCTCTTCCAATCCACCGGTTTCCAAAAACGTTGGTCAGTGAATCCTGGTAATAATGTGGTGTAGCCCCATCTTGTTGAAAATAGACGAAATTCAATAGATTTTTCTTCCTGCAATTGGGGATAAAAAAATATTTCCAGCATACAACGTAAGTCCAAGAGGTTACAGTTGGTTCATGAAAAAAATGGCCCATAAATTTTTTGCTTTGACATACCACACCAGACTGTGACTTTTGGCGAATCTCTAACGTGTTCGTTATATTGTCGAGGATTTTCTGTTGCCCAAAACCGGCAGTTATGCTTATTTCCCATTGAGGTAAAGTGGCTTCGTCTGACATTTATTAGTCTATCCAAAAAATGTATATTGTTCCTTACTAAATTTTGAATTTTCTGGCAAAACCACCCTTTGTGGAAAATCAGTTTCTTTTATTTCTTGTAACATTTGAATTTTGTATGGCTTTTAATTTAAGTTCTTTTTTTCATGATTTCTTGTACTGTAGTTTTAGGAATATGGACTGAACTTGAGATTTTTCTTGTTGACAATGTTGGATCTTTCTGGTTATCTCCAGAATTTGTAACGTTTTATTTAGCAAATTCTCATTGTTTACTAATTTCTTTTACGGGCTAAAGATCCTGTACTCCAAATTTTCTTACCAGATTTTAATTGAATTTTTGTGGGTGGGTTTATTAAAACATGTTTCTAAATCTTCGCGGGTTTCTTTACTGATTTGGTTTCGGCAAACAATAACACATTTTCCTTTTTTTCGCTTTGAGAACATTTTGCGCTTCCTAATTAAAATAACTTGTCAAAAATGACCAACAATGGCTGACAATGAGGCTTGTTGCTGTTATGGAAACGAGAAACCCTTTTTTTCCACAGGCGACTTTTCAAAATCCTTTTAAAATAATACCCCATTCGACATACAGTCAATTCTTTGGAGGCCAATAAATGCGTTATTTTTAAGATAACCATAGCTTGTGTTACATTTTTTTAAAGGGAAAGATTAAATTTTAAAAATATTGAAACATATGGGGGGTTCCATTTAAAATAACAAAGTTGTCCTTATCGGAAAATCGGCCATTTTGTTTTTTGAGCTAATGGAATGTCACATAAAAATGGTAAAGATACTAGAATAAACTTTAAAGAAATATAAGTATATTTGCGAAAACCGCATCTTGATATTTTTTATTTGTTCAAAAGTTATTCATGATCAAAAGGGTCAAAATTTGGACGGCCACCCTGTTATCCCTCCATGACAGGAATCAACAAAAAATCGAAATTTTCATTTTTTTCTATTTTTTAAAAATTCGGAAAAGTTAAAAAAAATAACTGAAAAACCACCTTTTTTGTGAAACCACCATTTTGCGAAAAACTTTTTTTTTACATTTTTCCTGGTTATAACATTTGTACTGATAAAGAATCTACCAATTTTTTTATTGGGAGTGACCTGCCGGTCCGACCGTGTTAAATTATTTTATACCTGCACGGTCTGATTCCTTTTATTTGTGTTTGTTTTGGGTTTTTGACGGGACCTAACCTAAAAAAATGTTTTTTGATTTTGGTAAACCCGCTGCCTAAAAATTTTTTATTTGTCGCCTTTTATTTACTTTTCGGACAAAAAGTGGGGAAAATAAAAATTCTTTTTGGGCATAGCCAAGGGCCACACATTTACTGACTTTAAAAGTTTTTTCAACAAAATCTAAAAATATAGCAAAGTCAAAGTTTGTGCAATTTTACATATTAAACCCCACGTACAGTTCGGGCTGCAAGCCCAAAAAAGTAAAGCGATATTTAGATCCAAATTTGAAATATTATTCTGTTCATTTTGCCTGCATACATGGTGAGAGGTTTAACCCCGCGGTCAAGGAATGAAGAAAACTACGTAAGTGTATACCATGTTCATATTTCAGTTTCAACACCTCTAACATAAAGTATAGTAGGTATCTGTTTTAAATATAGGTGGTTTTAAGATAAACAAATTTATGTATTTATAGATTATTACTACCAAACAATGTGTTTTTTTTTTGATTTTGTAAATTTTCAAAGATTTCCTTCCGGTATGGAGTACCTATTTTTTTTTTATTAAAAATTGTATACTACTTATTCTTGCTTTTAAATAATGCTAAAATTCAAAATACCAAAAATTCGTATACACCTATTTGGTTTTGGTAGGTTATATAAGTAGCGATTTGTTTATGGATGATTTTTTTTATGATTTGTAGAGAATAACAGAAAACTTTTTAATTGTGGCTATATAGTTAAAGGAACTAACAAATTTTGTTTTCTAGGACTCGAAGAAAGTTTATGTCCTGCTTATATCCATGTTATATCAGATTCTGGAAAGGATTTTGTTGTTTCATCAGTTGACAATACAATAATCACATTGTGGCCCAAAGTATGTAATATTTCCTAAAAAATTATGTTCTAATTTTTATATCAGGCATATATTAAGTAGTCAGTGTAAATTTTAGGTACCTATTTTAAATAAATTAATAAGCTAAAATTAAATCAGTAAAACTGGACTAAGCTTTTGTTCTAAAAAATAAAAAGATTACCTTTCATTATATTTTTTAAATTATATAAATTGTGTGTTTTAAATTTGTTTAAACAATTTTCCCCATTCAAAACTTCCTCACGATGTAAAAGAAGACACCAAAAACTACTTAAATGAGGGCCAACAAACATATGATTCGTGATAATTTAGAAAAGAAGCTTGATCAAAAATATTACAAAAAGATCTTCGCAACCTTCAGCACAGGGGAAATGAAGGAAACAATAATATTCAAAATGTTTGCAAAAAGATTCAAGATAAATTTGGTAAATATATGTTTTTTTTTTTTTTTAATTATATAAGACTTATCTTGTTCTTCATAATGTTTGTTACAAACTGTAACTTATTAAGTTTGTTTTTTTTACCCCTTAAAATAAATTTTGCTTCCCATAAAAACTAACACATTACAAAAATTAAATGACTTTAAAAAGGCTCAATTTATCACAAATATCATAGGGCTTATGTTGTTGAAGTTGTTTCCAATAAAATATTTTTTGGTGCTGACGCCACACTTGTTGATGAAAAGGAATGTTTTAGGGACAACCTTTGCAATGAAGTTATGAAAACTTCCTGTCAGCATATCCAGAATTAATATGCATTGATGCCACATATAAGCTATTAGATATAAACGCACCGTTTTCATTTTAAATGAAGATGGCAATGGGGAAAGCTGCATTATAGCAGTTGGAATTCTATTGAAAAGAAAAACAGCTTACAATGGTTCTTAGAAACTTTTAAGAGTTGTAATCCATCTTGGGAGAACATTCAGAATATCATGTCTGATAAAGATATCACAGAACGTGAAGTTTTAAGAAGCTCCTTTCCAGGTGCTCAACTTCATATTTGTATTTTTCATTTTTAAAAAAATTTTTAAAGGGGGAAATTACCACAGAAAAAGTTAAAAATTTCATCAACCTCTCGAACGTGCCTGCTAGATTTTTTTACAGAAAATGGTATATGCCAGTAATGAAGAAGAGTTTGATGAATTATTAAAAAAAATTAAAAAAAATTTTCCCCCTGAAAGAGTTTTTACTTACCTAAATAAAAATTTTGGGTAAATATTAAAACTGAATGGTGTCCTTTTTTTGGAAACAAAATCCAAAACTTTATGAACAAAACTAATAATAGACTAGAAGGGATAAATGCTAAATTTAAGGCTGTGCAAAAAAAACATAGTACTCTTGAAACATTTGTAGACAGTTTGGTTGTAGCTTTAAATTCATTAGAGAAAAAAAAAAATGCAAGAGTGGCCAATTCTATAAAAAAAGGAAATTGTTAATTTTTTAAAAAGTGAAGTTTCCCCACAAAAATTTTTTTAAATTTTTTTTACACCATATTTTTTTGAAAAATTGGAAACTCAATTTTTTTTTAATCATGAAGAAAAAAAGTAGGCGTTTTAGAGACAACTCTAAACTATTGTACCTTTTTTTTTTTAATTCAATGGGTTTACCTTTTTAAACATTTTTTTTTTGTTGGGAAAAAATTAAAATTGAAGGAGCCGTCACTTATTTTCCCCTCGGTGGCCCCCATTTTTTTTTTATAAACATTTTTTTTTTTTGAACGAAATAAATGGAAAAACACAACTGATCCACCAAATGTTGTAAAAAAAGAACAAAATAAAATATTGACGTGTTAGTTAAAGAAAAAAGAAAGGGCCCAATGATTCCCCAGGAAAAATACAAAAAGGTGTTTGTAAAATCTAAATTAATAAACATTAGCAGCTGATCTGTGTGGAGACAATTTTCAAAAAAATATGTAATACTTTGGATACGGTTATTGACTGCTTAAAAAAAGGTAATGTCAATTTTCTTTTGACTGCAGACACGACCATCTCACGGGGAAAAGCTGATGTGAAAAAAGGTGTTTAGATTTCCAAATTTTCATTCCCCCAAAAAATGATTTTTAAAAAAATTAAGTCAAGGGGGGGGGCTTAATGAGATCAATAATGGGTTATTTTTTTTAAGTCATTAGTGAGAACACTAAACAAGGTAATGATGAAAATATTCATGTTTTGAATGCCGATGGGATTACAGATAGGGGGAATTTTCCCCAAATTTTCCCCGTGAAATAAATTTAAATGAAGACACAGACCTTCATGAAATCAGTAATGAGTTAGTTGTTGAAGTCATTAGTGATGAAAATATTGAACAAATTAATGATGATGAAAATATTCATATTTTGAATACGAATGGCATTTCACATATTGGTAATGTCAACAGTACTATTTATGATAAAAATAATAAGGCAATAAATGAAAATATTACAGACGCAAAAACAAATACGGACTCGGCAAAAATTGAAAATTCGAAAGAAATGAACTTACAGAAGTAAAAAAACCCAAAATAAAAAGGGGGGGTCGTCCAGCTGGCAGTGATATAACTGTCAGGTCTGCCAAAAAAAACGAAGGAACCTGGTCCAAAACCCTTTGACAAAAAACCAACAAAAGAAAGAATCGACACAATTCTTAAGTGGTTTTGAAAGATACCAACATCATTCAGTATAAACAAATACAAATTAATGATTTGAAAGACGTAAATCAGATTGATATAAGACTTTTTGGAATAAATATTTTATATTAAAAGGGAAAATTTTCCCGAAGACTGGAATTTTTTTAAAAAAATTCAAAAGATGGTACAAGAAAAACCCGATATGGAAGTGTAAAAAGTTAATAATAATATAGAAAAAAGGAACCAATATTCGATGTGAAAATTTGAGCTGGTTCCATATTGTATGTTGCGGGGCTATCCCCAAAAAAAAAAGAACACATGAAAAGTACTTTTTTTTGTTCTAAATGTTTTAAAAATGTAATTAGATAGCAAAAAAAAAATTTTTATTTCTCTCATTTTTTTTAAAAAAGGTCTTGAAGGGGGGGAAAAACCATTAGGTACTTGGGTTTATAATATTTATATAAGGGTTTTTCCTAATTTATACGAAACTTAAGGGGTTGATTTCTTATGTCTTTTTAAAAAAAACCTTTAAAAAAATGTCCGGACTTACTACATTTCTCAGATAAGGGGGTTAAAAATTTTTGTTTGTATTTTTTTTTAAAATCTTTAAAACCCCCTTTAACCATTTAAATGAAATTTAATAACCCTTTTTAAAGTAATAAGGCGTTTGTAAAGTTTTCCCCGATTAAGATTAAAATTGGGAAAAAAAATTATCCCAGCCAATATTATTGAGATAAAAAATACCCCCCTTTTTTAAACTTTTTTTTTTTTTCCGAATAAGCAAAAAGTTTTAACTTTTTCCGATTTTTTGTATCTATTCTTTTTGAGAAAAAAATTAACCACTTTAAGTCATTCTAAAAAGTGTCCATAAACAACATAAAAAAAAATCCAAAATAAAAATATAAACAATTTCATTTTTAAAAAAAAAACGGACGGTTTTTTTTAAAATAAAAAAATGTTCATTTATTTTAAGGTAAATAATTGTTTATTTTTGTTTTTTTATCATGTTATCTATGGGTACTTTTTAGAAAAAAAAAGGGGTTTTTTAAATTTTTTTTCGAAAACAAAGCTGAAAATACAGGAGAAAAAAATAGCTTTTTTAATTTTGGGAAAAAATAAAAAAAATTCAAAAAAAATCAGTGGCGTATTTTTTTTTAAAAAAAACCCCCCCTGGGGCCCACTAACCAATAATTTTTAATTTTAGAGCAAAACCCTTTTAAAAAAAAACCCCAAAAAACCCAAAAAAGGGGTTTTTTAAAAAAAAAACCGACATTTTTAAAAAACTTTAACCCGTATTTCAGAAATAAAAAAAACCGGGGCATATGTTTAGGGGAAAATTTATTTCAAAAAAAACTTTAAAAAAACACCCTCTTAAGTTTCGCCCCGTAGGGGGAAAAACCCGTATATTTTTTTTTGGGGATTCCATATTTTTTATTTTTTCCCCTTTTTGTTTTGCCACTCAACTACAGATAGGTAATTTGAGTATTAAATATTTAAAAAACCAAATATAATTTTCTGTTGTTATTAGTATAAAAAATTTTAAAAAAATATTCTAAAAAAAAATTAAAAGACTTTATTTAAGATATTTAGATTTTATTATATTTTAGATACCTTTATAAGATAAAAAAACCTCCGTTTATGTGTTCTGAATTTGTATATGTAGGTGCTTTAAATATTTAATAAAATTTTTATAAATAAGTGCCAAAAAGGTATCTCTTAAGTGTTAGATGTTCAGATTAAAATTTTAATTTTCAAGACTACCTAGTTTAAATGACTTTTTTTACCACTGTTATTTTTTTTGGGGTCTCATTTTTGGGTATTGGATACTTTTTTCGTAAGTATATAAGTATATATACCTTTGTCAATAATGCTGCTCAGTTTGTATTAAAAAAAAATTTTTTAAACAAATATACCTAAAATTCTAGTCTAGTTCATTTTTTTTTACGGTAAAAAAATTATTTTAATCATAGTTTAAACACTTATGTACCCCCAAGGGGGGGGGCCATCCTCCATCCCCACCCATGGTTTGACTTTAACCCCCTTTTTTTCTGAGAAGTCATATTTTTGTATTAAGTATACCATAAATATACAAAATAAACTATTTCCTAATAAATGAAAAAGAATAATCAAATAGGATATAATAACACAGACACACACAAAAAAATTTTGTTTCTGATCTGGGCTCTTTTTTGTTAGTGTATGTTTTTGGGGTCCCTAAAACTGAATTTAATGTCCATATGATCCGGTGACATCAGGGTTAAGAAATATACAGGTGGTCCATTAAGTGTGCAACAAATGGGAAACTTTTTTTGCAGTTTGTCAGAAAATTTTTTTTCATAAAAGTCGGTGCATGGTCCCAAACGGGGTTAGCAGTAGTTAGTTTTATTAAAAGAAAGGATATACAGAGTAGGTCAAAAACACTTAAAACTGCTTAAGTGTAAAGTACCTTATTTCTAAAAATACAAAAAAAAATAAAAAGTTATTTATATAAATTAAAAGCTTTGATAAATACCATGTCTTGGCCTTCTATTTAGATTTTTAAATTTTTTAAATAGCAGTTTAAATTTTTTGACCTACTCTGTATATCTCTTAACTTTTAATAAAACAACTACCTAAATTTGGGAATCAAACTTTATGAAGAATAAAATTTTGTGACAAATTGCAAATAAAAAGTTTCCCAGTTCACACCTAATGGCCCATTATTTCTTTCTCTTGGGACTCATATGGACTTAAAGTTTAACCCAAAAAATGAAATGCCAAACCCCAGATCAGAACAACATTTTTTTTTTGTTGGCTTTAATTAAGGTGACCATTCATTCCATAATTTGTAAGAAAAGGCAGGACATTTTTTATGGTTTTAGTGCTTTTTTTTTTAAATAAACTATATTACTAATGTCATATTAGTATATTCTATTTTGGTAAATGGCTAGCCATAATATTGAAATACCAAAAAAAATTTTCAACTGCTTTTGAGAATCCGGCCGTTCAGAAAATTTTGAAATTTCCCCGGACCGTGCAGCGTGCAGAAAATAAAAATAACCGGTCGGACCGGCAGGTATTGGCTTAACAATTTTGGGCCGTGCAGGAGTCACTCCCTTTTTATTTTTAGATGACCCCAAAGAGGGAATCGTGACAAGATGGACACGCTTTTTTCCCCTTTTCTTCAACAGTGTGTCACTTTGTGAAATGTTTTTTTTTTAAACTTCTTAAAATAAATAAACAAATGATAAAAAAATGGATGGTCAAAATATAAATTGTTTTTTTATCGATCGTCAAAAAAAACACGGCTTCTAGGCTAGAATACCCCCTTATAACGATTTGCCAAATCTCCAAAAGGGTACATTATTTTATTTAATATATTATAAATAGTTTTAATACACAACAATTATTCCAACATGCCTTTATTTTAAAAATATATTTTAAAATTACTTTAAAATTTAGAGTTCATAAGTCTAAAAATACTATAAAGCTTGATTTTCAATGACAGGCACATGCAGTCATGTGAGCCATCAAAACAAGTGCCAAATAAAAAAACAAAACAATCATAAATACATCCTGGAATCTCTGATGTAATGTTTGTGAAAAAATACCGAATTTCATTTTTAAAATATTACAATAAAAATACAACATATTTTTTAACTTGTAATTATTTCATAGTTATGAAACAGTGTAATAAAGTCAGAATATAGGGGTGGCAAGCATAAAATGCACATGACACCAAAAAGTGTGTTTATAATTTGTTTCTAACGCCCTTTTTTATCATATTTTTCCAGAAATAATAATTTCAAGTGGAAACAGTGGCCTATTTCTTCCCGCCAAAAATACGAACATTTTTGGCAAATCATGTGATGCTTTATTCGACCCGCAATATATTAATATTAAATAGTGACAGTCTAGTAACAATTACAGAAACCACAAGACACACAAGTAATTGCAAAAATAAATGGTAATTTTTTTACCGGGCCCACGGCCGATTTTATTAAAGTAAGGGTTTTTTGGGGCCTGATCCGAATCAAATCAAAGGGACATTTTTAGTTTTGAGTTATAACGCCCCACTCGGCCAACCTCAAAACTGAAAACTTTTTTAAAATTCCTCCTTCTTAAAAATTTAACCAAAATGGAAGATTTTATGGAAATACACTTTTTTTTAAAGATAAATTTATTTCACCTTTATTTAACAAATATTTTTAATAAAAAAACAAAAAAATATTATTTTTACTCTTAAAAATATCAAAAAATTGTCTAGTGATTTGAGAGTTTTATTTGGACGCCAACATGAAACAATTAAATGGCCTACTTTATAAATTTAAATTATTTTTATTTTTCGGGATTTAAATTTGAAAAGGAAGCCACTTTTTATTGGTTGCCGGCGTACCAACAAATGTCCACTCTTTTTTACAAAAATTTTTTTGTTGTGCTTTTTTTATTAAAAATATTTGTTAAATAATTAAATCAAATTTATCTTTTAAAAATAGGTGTATTTCCATAAAATCTTAAATTTTTGAAGGAGAAAGAAAGTTTGACAATTTTGAGGTTGGGTAAAGGGCTCTTAAAAACTAAAATGTCCCACTGACTTCAGTTTCTATCGCCCCAAATTTTAATTTCAATTCCGTGAAAATTCCCAAATAAATTTACTCACCTGGCACCGGCACACGATATCGGCACTACTTGCAAGCAAATCCACCACTTTTCCCTTGCCCTCATCACCCCATTGAGCCCCCAAAATAACGGTGACTTTACTTTCTTGGGGCTCTGTGCGTTGTTTTTTCCTAGGGGACCCGTTCATGATTATTTTTAGGATTTTTCGAGGGCGAAGGAGTTAACCTCGATGCGACACGAGCTCGAGAGAAAAATCGACTGTGCTAGAAAAATGTGACTAGCGCCATTTTTATTTTTAGGATGCAGGGTTGTCACATTTATTTATTTTTTATCCTGAGGTCTTTTGAGATACAGTTTTGTTATAATTTCTAAAATATTTTTCTTAAAAAAAATCATATTACATTCTTGGAGATATATTTTCATTTCCTTCTTGGTGATTCTCTCGAAAGTAGTCTTCACTTTGATTTTGACCAAATTTGGTAAACGGGGGGTTTTCGAGATATTTATCATAAAAGTTAAAAATCAAACTAACCTTATTTACACTATTCCTCCTTTTTTTCGCACAGAATTCTTGATTTATGCACTAAATTGGCATATAATATTTTATAAACACCTTTTAAAACCTTGTTTTTATATTTATTTTACACCTTTTTTCATTTAATTGCTAACCTATACTTTTAAACGCCACAACCATGTATATACTAAGGATTTTATCAGCAAATATGGCCGCGGCCTTTAACATTTAAAATTCGCAATTTAATTAAAAAAAAGGTGAAAATGAATTAAAATACAAATTTTTATGAGGTGTTTATGAAATATTGTGTGCAAATTTGGTGTAAAAATTATAAATTGTATGCAAAACGGGAAGGAATTTAGTGAAAATGAAATATGTTTGATTTTCAACTTTGATGATGAATATCTCGAAAACAAACGTTGCTGAAAAAAAATTCTCAGATTCGTGATCACCGCCCCAAAAAACCCCCGTATACCAAATTTGATCAAAATCGGAGTGGAGGCAAGTTTCGAGACAATTACCCCTTCTTGTAAGTTAACTACATAATGTAAAAACTAAAAAGATTTCCAGGATTTCAGGGAAGGTATGAACGCTCTGACAACAATGCTTAGAGGTATTTAAATTTTATTTTGAAATTCAGCGACATCTGAACTATTTAGGTGAAAACTCACACTAATATATCGAACGCTGTAATTTTTATTTCTTTTAAGAAATCCTTCGTTAACAGATGGCAGCTCAGCAAACTTTTCCTGATTGTCAATCAAACAGCTGATTTTGACTTTCTGACAAATTTGTTTACGTTGTGCGTGTATTGTTGATCTTCCAAATAAAGTTAAATCGTCTTCTAAAACCTTGTAAGTAATTGATTTACCAAAATTTCTTTATACAAAACTTGTCTCACGTTACTTTTATTCTTTGGTAATAATTTTAAGAAAATAATTCATATGTATCATCAATAGTTATTTTGGGCGCTTTGCCAGTGCATGTTTTTCTTGAAATCATTAAATAGGTCCGTATAAATAGAGATTACATCATTTGAAACCTATGTAATCAAATCCCCACTTTTTTAATGAACATATATTGACTGACCTTATACTGGTCTAAGTCTATAGTATATTTATTTTTATTGTTTTACCTTGTTTTAGCATTAGTTTGTGTGGTGTTTATTTTTGTGATCAGCGCCCAAAAAAAACCTGTATGCATAAATTCATGAAAATAGGCGTCATGTCCGTAAAGTAAAATTTTACCCTTTACTTCTGAAAATAAAAATAAAAAACTAATTTAAGTACATATTGTAATTTTATTTTTAAAATTGGTAACAACTTTTTAAAATTTTAAAATTTTGTTATAAAGTATTGCAATCGGCATAAAAACAATGTAAATCCTTAAAACAATATTATATACAATGACATACAACAATGTTGCACCAAGAAAAAAATATAATATTCACAAATACAGGTAAATGAATAATGCTTACTTGGAATTGGTAAATAATGTTTATTTACAACCATGCATGTAATAATGACATTTCACCTATCTTTGAAAGGTGGAAAGTTGACGTTTTTTGACTTCTACTTTTCACCCGGTTGGAAAGTAACTTTTTTTTAATTTGACCACGAACATCACACTTAATAATAATATTCTCGAATTTCTGGTGGAGTAGCAGCAAACTCAAATTCCTCATCTGATAACATTTTTTTTTGGATTTGAAAAAAAAAAAAATACTTTTTAAAATTTTAAAAAGCGTCTATCTTACACTGTATGTATTGACATTTGAAACCCCGTTACCATGACAACAATACAAATTGCGAAGCATGGCCCCTAATAAAATTAAACTGGATCAATTTTCTGTGGTGTCTTGCTTTTCTTGGGTTCGAGACTGATACCGTCAAAAGTCAAACAAGAGATTTTGTATAAAATATACTTTAATATAAAAATAGAAAAATATAAAATGCCTCTTGGCTTTTGTAATTATCTTACTGATCTAAATGTTTCTAATCTTAAGTGTATAAACGTTATTAATATATATATATATATATATATATATATATATATATATATATATATATATATATATATATATATATATATATATATATATATATATAAAACAGGTTCCCGGAAGTAATGGATCACAGGCAACAGCAGATTCCTTAGGTCGAAATAATGCAATTAACGTAATTGCTTTATCCCAAAGTTGATAATAACTAAATACAGGGTGTCAAACTTTTATTTGGCTTTTTGAATAACTTAACTAAAGACATACCGGTACAAAATTGGGTGGGGTTCTTTGAGGGAGAAACAAATTGTCCTCGATGTTGAATAGGGGCGCCACCCGGCCTACCCCTTTTGATTTTTAATTTTTTGGGCTTATAAGACCGTTTATTAAAAAAGTTACCATAATTTTGGTCAAAAATGTAATAATTTAGGTTCTGGGAAACTGTTTTGAGATAAAAGACTTTAAAGGACCTTCCTAAAATGTTTTGTCCATGTTTCAAATTTAATAGTTCTCAACACTGACGTTTTTTTGGGCAAAACCAAAACCCCTCAACACCCCTAAAATCACCCCGATCTAAATCCCCAGGACTTTTAAGGCTGATTTTGGGGGGGTTAGAGGGGTTTTCGGTTTTAAAATTTGATCAGCGTGTTAAACCCTTTGCGTTTAAAACATTACAAACCGGAAATTTGTCCTTAAAAGTGCTTTTCCCAAGGCTTACCGAAAAATTTCCCTTTTGCCCAAAAGATAATAAATAGAACTTTTAATAAACATGTCAATATAAACCCAAAAAAAAAGCCATCAAAAAAAATTTACTAACCCCTGGCTGGCTTTACAAAAAATTGGGAATTTTTGCCCAAATTCAATTTGTCCGATGTCATTTGAAGAAATTATTCGAAAAACAAAACAAATTAAAGTTTGACACCCTGTTTCAGTTATTATCAACTTTGGGATAAAGCAAGTTACGTTGAGCCAAAATCTGCGTTGTTCTGTGATCCATTATCCGGGACAATATATATATATATATATATATATATATATATATATATATATATATATATATATATATATATATATATATATATATATATATATATACAGGGTGTTACAGAATGTTGTCAACAAAACCCGGGGGGTTTAACATTAAAAAAAGGAAAAAGATCATATAAACAAGGGTCGGAATTGCTTCGTTTTTAGATACAGGGCTTGAAATTTTTAAAAAATTTTTGATTTTTTAATTTTTTTAAAAAAACCTTTTTCAATTTTCTTTAAATTTGGTGTGTGTGTTTGCAATAGTAATGGGTATCTTTTGAATTAATTACATTTAAAATATTTATTCGATTGGCGTCCCGGGGTATCTTAGGTCATATTAAAGAAAAATATGTCACGCCACTGCGTTTTATTAGGTTTCAGTTAGTTTTTGATTGCGCAACTAAAAAACTAAAAAAAAAATGTACAATGCTTAAATAATTTTATTAATTAATAATTCAAATAATAACTAAACAAATACATAATTTAGAAAAAAAAATTCTACAAACTAAATTTTATTTGAAAAAAACTAGTGTATTAAGTTTTGAATTCAAATGAAATCTCGAAATGGCTACCCTGAGCTTCGATACATGCTCTAATTCGCTTTCGCATATTTCTTCTCACTCTTGGAAATATTCGGGTGTTTGGCATTTTTTACAAGCATTTTACACGTTGCCTAATGGCTCATTGCCGGGGTGAATACACCAGTTCAAGGTGTCCCCAGAGTAGAATCGCCGGTTTGGTCCGGTGATCGGGGTGGCCAAGAATGGCCCACCTCGCCCAATCAATCTTGGAACGTGGTTTAAATTCCCTTACATTCCGACTGAAATGAGCAGGCCGCCGTCGTGCATAAACCATAAATGACTGCGCATTAAGAGGGACAGCTTCTAGAAGGATGGGCAGATTTTCCTGTAGAAAATGCAGGTATGCTTGTCCATCCAATCTGTTGGGTAAAAAAAAAGGGACCAACCAGAAATTTTAATAATCCCGGGCCCCAACATTGATCAAAAACTGCTGCTGGTGCCTCATTGTGGATGATGTGGGGTTCCCATCCCCCAGAAATGTTCGTTATGGAAGTTGAAAATACCATTTCTGGTCAAACTTCATCGGTGAACAAGACAAACAAATAAATTGCCTATTTTCTGCAGTTCTTTTCGCCACTGACAATACTGTAGTCTGGGTAGAAAATCTTTCAGAGAGACCTTGAACCCTTTGTAAATGGTAAATATAGCTGGTACTCTGGGTATTGCCCTTCACATGATTCGCCCCAACTGATTTGCCAGACCCTTTACTGGTAGCAGGATTTTTCCACCCTTCTAAAACGTTTTCTTCATTTTCCACATTTCGTAATTCGGCCCCAAATACAAAATTGCCAGTGAGTTTTCCCGTTTCTCTCAAACGTTATGGACATTGAAAAAGTATTTATACAAGGTAACGACGGCCGAAATCATCCCAAGAGACGTCTTGCTTCTTGTTCCCGTTTGCTTTTCCGTACATAAAATGAATGTCGGCTAATTCTTCAAACGAATAATTCACCATATTATTTACTTATTTTAAAGGTAACTTATTAAAAACAAATTTAAAAAACACTTTGAAAACAAATTCTGCACTCTACAATATCCTCTTTTCGAAAGTTTGACATATGACAACCATTTACAGACCATCTAGATTATTAATTTTTATTTAAAATTGAAAAACCAATTTTTGTTAATAAATTAATTTTTATCTCGAAACCGGTGCTTAAAACGAAAAAGGGTCAAGAGGCACTTTCTAACAGAATTAATTTTCCTTTAGGGAGGATATAGTTTTTAAAAAATTTGAGGTGCGCCGTTTTTGACTAAAAAAAAAAATGCTTACCACCACGAACGTCACTGACGTGAAACATTAACAAATAAATTTTGGACGTTTGAAATTTGTTGTTTTATTTAAATTTTATTTCGTTTAGTTATTATTTGAATTAAATTAATAAAACAAGCATTGCATTATTTTCTCGTTTTACTTAAGGGTTCAGGAATTATTTTTTCCTTAAAAACAGGCGAGACTAAAAAAAGTAGAGACAAAAAAGTTGTATTTTAGTTGCGCAATCAAAACTAACTGAAACCTAAAACGCAGTGGCGTGACATATTTTTTCTTTATGACCTAAGATACCCCCGGGGACGCCAATGGAATAAATATTTTAAATGTAATTAATTAAAAAGAACCCATTACTATTGCAAACACACACACCAAATTTAAAAGAAAATTGAAAAAAGGTTTTTTTTAAAAATTAGTAAAAACAAAAATTTTTAAAAATTTCCCCCTTATCTCAAAAACGAAGCAATTCCGGACCCTTGTTTATATGATCTTTTTTCCTTTTTTAATGTTAAACCCGCCCCCGGGTTTTGTTGAAACATTCTGTAACACCCTGTATATATTTAAACATTAAACAAACATTATTTAATATACACAGTTTACAATAATATATGGTATTGTTATATAAACTAATATTTAAATAATAACATGCTTTTAAACCCTTTTACGGTCAATTGCTTTAGATACGTGCATTGGATTAGACCTAACAAGTACTATGAGTAACCTTTCAAGATTATTCTTTAGCCTTTTGTTTCAACCATGAATCCATTACATTTCATAACTTCAATTTAAAATAATAGAAATGAATAAAGTGATTGTAAATAAAATAGTATACAAACCTCGGTGGAAAGTTTCATTTCTGTTCGGTAAAATAGACCTCGCCTGGCCTCGGTCTCAAGCATTTTCGACAGAAATGAAACCCTTTCCACCTGGGTATGTAATATACTATTTTATTTTTAGCCTTTAATTTGTTTTTTGAAATTTTTTTTTTTAATTTTGAAGTAATATATTGTGTGGATAGATGTGCAGTTAAATCCCTAAAGTTTTAGATTAGGAACATGTAAGAAATATGGCTTCTTGTGACTTAATATTTTTTTTCATGGTGCCTTCTTGCTGCATATCATTCTATATTTTATAAAAATTCAAAAAATATACAATAAAAGACGCCTCCTGCGAAAAATTAATACATTTTACAATTCTCAGGATTACCTATACACTTATCGCCCAAACTAGTAAAAAACTACTCTTCGGCCAAGTGATGATCGCGTTGTTAAATTTAGCAATGGACTTGCTTTAAAAGTTTAAAAAACTCACTGTCATTGATTCAATGATTTTAGTAGGAACTGTTAAACCTGTTTTGTTAAACATTCAAACCGTGTTTTTTAACCATTTGCTAAGTTGACAACGGTTTAAATGTTTAATAAAATGTCAGATTTTAACAGGTTGCCTACTAAAATCATTGAATAACACTAACAATGACGTTTTGTTAAACATTCTAAACTGCTAAGTCCATTGCTAAATTTAACCCTTTTAGACCTACCGTCCCTTAAAAGGACGCTGCATAAATTATGCATCCACGTTAATATTTCACTTATGAAAAGGTGGCGCCAGTAATATTAGATGTTAAAAACAATACGAAAGCGTGTTAAAACGTGCCGCAGACAGAAACAGTTTTTATTCTGGGTTTTACGTTGTGTTGTTTTTTGAAATTTTCAAAATTAATTGAAGAAAAAATTGGAGGTAAGTTTTTTAAGTTTTTTTCCTTCTTTTTAAGTCCAGTATACATTTCTTTTGTCAAGCAGAATTCAATAAACGTGTTTGGTAACATAACCTTAAATAATAATTGATATATGTTAAGTATTTTTAAAGAATATGACTGTCCTTTTTAAAGGTCGGTAGGCTTTTTTCACTACTTTTACCATTTTTTAATTCCCCTTTTTGATTTTGAAAAAAGCCATTAAAACCCTTTTACAGAGTTAACCTAGGAGCTGGAAAATTGTAAAGTTAATGATATTCCAGAAGGAAATTGGAATTTTTCCACCCAAAAATGCCAATGATTACTGCGATACGGACGATGTTTCGGGAGATGAAAATGTTTTGGACATAAATAATTTGCCTGGGGCAAAATACAGTGAATGCGGAGTCCCGAAAGCCACCACAAAACCATTGGGACAGTGACGATGAAAAACCCCTGTCAGCGATTGTACAAAGAAAACCGAAGTACCCCAAATCTTTTGACTATAAAATTGGTTGTGATTTGGAAGCAACTATTGATGAATGGATAAAGGGTATATCGTATGTACTTAAAATATGTCACCAGCAGGCATTTCAAATGTTTTTTGATCAAAAATTATAAACCTAATTTTGGAATTTTCGAACACTTATGCCCTTTTAGCAAAAAATCGCTCAAAGATATAACGCGAGAAGAACTTCTTTCCTTTATTTGGGGGTTTTAGTTTTTTTAGTGGATAGCCTCTACTTAGGAAAAGGATTTTTTTGGGAAATAGAAACGACAATAAACTGGTATGTGTGGCCATTTCCCATGATAGATTTCAATAAATAAAGAACCATATTCACTGTAATGATAATATGAAATTGGAAAAAGCAGGATTAATATTCAAAGATGAGACCTCTATTTGATTTAGAAGACAAAATTTTTCTAACATGTTCCTATTGAGGAAAACCACAGTACAGACGAATCTATCATCTGATCCCATATTTTGGCCGCCATGGGGGAAAAAAAAGTTTATTTGGGGATAACCCATTGTTGGGGGACAAGATA